>JASANE010011587.1:0-13605 GCA_030248225.1 Trileptium ribeirensis
GTTCGAATTCTTGCTCAGGCGACTGTTTATCACTATGCAGAAGCTGTTTGGTTTCAATATAAAGTGCCACAGCTTCTGAAATGTCTTTGTAACTTGGGTTCGGCGCGGACTGAGGTAGATACGACAGTAGAGTAGACAGGTACACGGTAGAGGAGGGCCGTCCCTCCCGAATCCATCTAAAACCGCCCATGAGAATAGGTGTCTAGTAACTAACAGTAATAACCAGACCGGAAATATAGCCTGTGTGTCAAGGCGTATAAGGTACACAGCGCTTATGCGTATGAACACCCTTAAACAAATACTATGTATAAACATTACCGTAAATTGGACCACTGTAAATTCCCCGTTTAAGTGAGTGGCTGATGTTGCATTTATGGTGGCCTTCTGAATCTTCAATAACGTGAGGTGCAAATTGATAACTGCAACAAAGAGCAATAGAAAGAACACAATTTGTGAAAGAAAGTAATGCTAAGCGATGGTACGACGACTGGTCTTTACATTTGTAGAAACATATGACATCATAAATGGGGGATTGATTGGTTCCGCATTAAGAGTGATTTTGATTGAAGAAATGAAACTGCGAGCCCGAAGGGTTATATTTCTGATTCAGAAATTTGTTAAATTCGGTACCTTCCATTGCAATATGGTAAAACGATTTATAAATGGTATGATAAATTTTGCAGATGTATACACCAACAGTACTCGTCAAAGTAACTACTGCTCGCTCTAATTAGTTCCAAAAGTAGAATTTTATTAAAATTTAATACTTTCGAAATCTCAAGCAAATCGCGGTTCGTTCGAGACTTGTAGAAATCCGACAGCCATAACAGACCAGTACGTGTAGTATGTAAAACCAATAAAAAAATTTACGTACATTACCAAATCTTTGCTTTAGAATGTAGTGCCCGATCAGACATTGTGAATTTTTCATGTTCAATTTTAGTGGGGGTTGGAACGTTTTTACCGCGGGCAAAGAAATAACTTCCCAGAATGGATCGAACCAGGAGTAACTAAAAAGCCTGAGATCAAAGCCTCCGTCAGTCGGACAGTCTATATCTCCAACTAATATTTCTCAGCACTATGCACTATAGAAAATTGATCCACTAAAATCAAAAAGTTTAGCGAACTTTCGGACAAATAAACTAATAAGCGTCAAATAGTTTCTATGAAATTGCGTAATAGGGTTTTAGGTCAATGGCTCCAATGGCCAGAACATAGTCTGTCTTCAGACTCTTGGTTATGTATACAATAAAGAATAATGTTCTGTGTATAGGTTTTTCGGTACGTTGGATACCACAGTTGCTTATCTAAATACTAGCACGAATACTTCGCGCGTTTTCATGTTTTTGATAGGTTTACGGTCAGAAAGGTTTTAGTATATTCAATAGGTTCACGGTTGCAGAGGTTCAAACCTAAAGTCTGTTACAAGGTCATTTCACAAAATTACATTTTGATGAAGCCACGCTCGCTCCTTTTCAACCTTGCTTGCGAGTTACTAGTGGTAACGCTTGTCTGGTCGGCCTGGTGGAATACTACCCGGCAAAAATTCCCGGCTCAAAGCCCCTGCTGAGAAAAATTAACGTCTAAACCCGACAAAATTAGCCCAAAAAATTGCCCCCCCCCCTCCGGCAAGTCAGCCGGGGGGGGGGGCACGGCTATACTTTCTGAGGTTTGGACTAGCCAGTTCAGTGTGCCTGAGAACCTGCAAAACAATGTTTTGACGCTCGAAATGCGAAAATGTCACAAAAGCTACAAAAGGTGTTTAGTGAGTATAGATCGGCAGACCCCAAAACACCTCATATCAAAATTGAATGATACGATACAGGAAGAACAGTTCTGCCACAGCAATATCATCGTATTCAGCGTGCCTAAAAACATATCAGAACGTTTTGAAGTTAGCAAACCGCAATAAAATGCGAAAAATGCAAGGAAGGCGTTCTGTGAGAATTAGATCAGCAGATCCTAAAACGCTCCATATCCACTAGAAGGATATATATGATACTAGTACAACAGCTCTTCGACGGTAATACCATCATATTCACCGTGCCAGAAAACCTATATAAAAATGATTTGACCAATAACATGCCACAAAAGCAAAAAGGTCTTCTGTCAAAATAGGTCGGCAGGCCTTAAAACATCCATATCACCCTGGAGCGTCATCATACGGCAGCCATAGGTGTATTAAACGTACTCGATAATCTATATAAGTATTGGGTGACGATGATACTTGGCAATTGCATATAACAAAGCAAAAAATGGTTATGTGAAAATGCGTCGATATTCCATTATCGCAACTAAAGCGGCACAGGAAATTGCCTGACAAAAAGTTCTATAAGGTAAAGTTGTAGTTCTTGACGAATTGATTTGAAAAGTACTATTTTTTCACGGCGACATCTCTATCTCGTGATATAATTTGTGAAATATAGATATCCGGATGGTCAAATTCCACAAATAGTGATCCGTGACCTCTCTGGGGTCAACTTCGATCTGGAAGACGTGACCGGAGGGTTTAGCGTCTAATAAAAATGCACAAATGTACTTAATTTGTGACCAAATAAAATATTTTTGACGATATATTCATCCAGTGATAAAATATTATCTCTTATTAAGAAAATTATAACAACGGCCAAAAAAGAAATTTTTACGATTTTTGCCACTAGCAAAGGTATAGAAACAGGGTTTCCGCTACTTTTTGGAAAAAAAAATTCCCGGCTTTCCCGGATTAAAGCCCTCATTTTTCCCGGATGACACTGTAACGAACTCCACAGTTTGTGCCCAAAAAAACCAACGTTAATGTGTAATGTATACCACTTCGACCTCATTCGGAAAAAGGGGCTAAGCCGAAGTTAACCAGATAAGACGCTTTGTCACTGCCGCATGAAAAGGCTTGTGCGGTTTCCGAATCAGGAAACATAATTTTGAAGGCGTTGTTGATTTCGCGGCAACTGTTAAATGAGAAGTGCTGTTGCACGCACAGGCAGACCCAACGCAATTCGGCTGACGTAACTTCCGTCTTAATTGCCAACGGGACAACTTTTGATTGACCCGTAGCCGCAGGTCCGGGATCCTCCACCGGTTGAGCAGTTGAAGTACAGGGCTCAAAGAAATAAAATAAAGGGTACAAGAAATAAAATTGTGAAAAAATTCCCGGATTTAATATATTTTTCCCAGATTTCCCGGATGTTTTCTTAAATTTCCCGGAATTCCCGGATGAGCGGGAATCCTGTAGAAATAAATTCCGTTCATTTCGCTCGCTTCTTTTCAATTATCTCTATGGATGCTAGAGATTTAACCGTTTTGTGTATTTCGGGTCTCATGGACCTTTAGAAGTCCGTTTGAACCTTAATCCTGGACTCAAGGCTAGCCCTATTGAAAATCTTTATAAACAGTCGTATAGGAAAAGAAAGAATAGAAAAAGAAACCAATTTGGCTGAAATACCTGAAATTGTTAGCGAGATACTGCATGAAATAATTTGTTTTGAGGTATATACCTCTTTTCGACATATTCTTCCCCCATTTTTATATATATACCAGGTTCTTCGGCCAATTTGTACGAAGGAAAAGAGTTAATATTATCTTTCGAGTCGAAATAAACGGCGCGGCACGAACAGAGATATCGTATGAGATGAACAGACCTCGCACATTTGAGTTATGAATAATTGCACAAGGCCAAAATTCCATAAAGCGGTGCTGCAATGTTTTACCGCATTAAAAGAAAGAATTCTTCGTTAGCAGTCTGAATTCAATAAGTAGTTAATGCTATCTTAAAAATGTGATTTTATCACCTGCGTAGACCATTATTTATGAATAAATATTTACTTGTACGTGTTGATGATAATCAACAATGCGTTCGTCAGCTGTAGCACAGTGTAGCCTGCATAATATAAAAATAAAGTGGAGATTAAAGGTAAAACAATTTGGTTCGAATTGCACGTTGACAATAACTGCCTCAAGTCTTTGAATAATATTCCCGTCTCGAGCTGTACCTATCGATGTATCTGCCTTATCGATAATGATAATTATGTTAACATTTGATTGTAAAAGCTTACTTTTCAACGTTCGAATATAAAGAATCCAAGTAGCAAAGGCGAAGAAAGTGGGTAGCAGAAAACACAAAAGCCTGAAACGAAACAAACACGCTAAGAAATTACTATCAAAGATTTCACTTTCCCACACACAACAGTTTCAAATTAATACAAGACACAATAATGCCCAAACATAAATCGAAACAGCTCAATTCTACATAGGCCTCAGTCGTAAATTTATCTTTTTTGCGTTACTAGCCTCTATACAAAAAACTTATGCCGTCCGGCAATAAATGTCCAGAAATGGGCACTAACTATGAGACAAAGCACTAGACTAACCCTAAGCACATGCTGGTACTACTCATATGCTCTGTAGTAAACATTGTTGAACTGACACTCGATCAGCACCTGGCACCACCGCCTATTCTGCGTGTCGCAAAACCTACAACTTATGAAAGAGCAGAAAACAAAGCACAGCCAAATGAGAGGAAGACAAACTTCTTTCGGTAATTCGGGTTCGAAGACGGTCTACCCTAAACATACTGAGAAAACTAATCAAGATGCATAAAACATTCCTTGCTGTTCTTTACATAACCAAAGCATGGTAGTCAGCGTAAACATTCTTGCTATTCTTTACATAACCAAAGCATGGTAGTCAACGTACCGAAACCCTTTATGCAAAGGTCATCGTTGATATATACCCTTACACGCAATTAACACATAAGCAAACTCAAGGTAGGCTATATTCTGGAATTCCAGTTCATCGAATCTAAACCTATTGAGAACCAATAAATAGTTAAACCAATAAATAGTTATGAAATATTCCAATTGGACCCTATATAACCAAAATCTTGGTTGTCAAGGTACCGAAAAACCTACATACGCCACTGTCGATGCCCTGCACGCAATATCTGAGAAAAAAACTGAAGTGAATATATCTCCAAATCGGGTTCATCGACCATAGACTCATTTAAAACCACCAAATATGTATGAAGTATATAATGACTCTAGATATGTCTAAGACAGCCAAAACGTGTTTTCAGTGTACAGAAAAAAACATGTAGACAATTTTGATACCCCTCACGCAATGCTAAATTATGAAAGATACCCCCTTATTATGAAAGACTAAATTTCCTGCGTCTCCAAACTCTTGAGTGTCGCCCCATTAGAAGCGATCTCATCCCCATCTACAAAATGACTCATGGACTCGTTGATATAGACACATTACGATACTTTGCTTCTGGTTTTGCTGGGACGCGTGGCCACAACTACAAACTTGAAACTATTGACATTGCTCGTCTGGATCTGAGGCGATACTTCACACATCGCACCGTGCGGCTTTGGGATTCGGTTCCCGCAACTGTTGTGAATGCAACATCACTGTCGTAGTTTAAAAGCAGATTCCAAGCTTCTGCGGTTGTTCCTGTTTAATCATTCATTATTTTGTTTCATAACCAATGCGGCCTCGCACCAAGGCGAGGCTTCACTCTTCCCACCAACATGGACGAATACGCTCATCTCAATTCTCACTGCGCATCAATTTTTATACCATGTGGAGGGTCAAATGGTACGTGTAAATGGTAATACATAGCCAAACCACTGAAGACATACTATATTCTGGAACTCGGCTTTGTCGACTATGAAACCCTTGAAAACGTAAGACACAGTTCTAAGAAACTCTACGGTACACGCCAGAAATGTCTGTCATCTTTCCAGCGAGCAGTGTAACAAAACCTTTCGAGCCGCGGGTGAGCAACTGTCGTTTCGGCGGGTAAAATACCTGGTTACAGCAAAACCACCGTATTCAGCGTTTTTGATGACATAATATGCTCTTTCTTGAAGACATCAACACGCAATAACATGACGAAATGTGAAAAATCGATTTCTGGCAAAAGCTCGAAGAACCATGTTCGGGCACTCAGCGACTCAGAGTGTGGTCCCACAAAAATTGATGTTCACCACAGTTTTGGCAAATTCAATGTGGTTTCCGTTTTCCGATATGACAAATCTGTCGGCAAAAACAAGAACCGTCATTTCCACAATTACAAAAGAACCTTTAAAAAATTTTCGGTACAAAAGACAGAGTCAATTTCCAAGATTTTCCGCATAGCGCCACCCTCAGTAGAAATTCCAATCTATACGCTTGCAGGTGGGCGAATTCGTAGTAACCGCGCAGTTGATAACATCGCAAACATTTTATTTTAACATACTTTCGATTTCAAAAGGCGTTCGCTAATTGCAAACGTAATGCTGAGACCTTCATCCACACCAGTGCCTGAAATAGATGTTAGCGCGCCAAATATTAAAAATGTCGTCTACATTTCAACATAAATTGATCACAACCGGAATGTGCAATGCAGAAAAGCCATAACGCCAGAAAAACCCAATAAATCACAGCGCAGTGCCCACAAAAACACAAAGCCACAGTCATGACTTGAAATAAGTGCCAAAATAATGGACTGAAATTTGGATTAAACTTAATTTCAAATAACCGAAATTTCGATCATTTTATTGATTACAATAAACGAAATTTCGGCCGACTGCGATTTCGACCATATTCGACTGCACGTATACTTCGCCTGTACTGTGTATCTAATAACAGTAGTTTGTCTTATCGCCAAGATGGTGACTTCTGAGTGTTGTATATACAATTTAGAGAGACTGGTTGTCGGGATAGAATAAATAACGAAATCGTTCGGATCGCGACACGAGCCCCTTGGACCCGCTTCTTCGGGAGCAGGAAAGATGGAATTAGGCTTCGTGCCGAACCAGAACACAGATAGAAAATCAAAGCTTTCAAATGAGCTATCGCGCGAATGACTCCTTCTAGCCAGTGAGTTTTGCATTCTATCTTAAAAGCCAATAACGGAAAGTTCAGTATATCTGCGAACAAATTTCGACAGCTCACTAACATTATATTTTAAAATTTCGAGCAAAATTTGAAATATTTCGAATGAATGTACAGCGAGTAACACTAATTTTCCGGCGAGTGTTACACATATACACTGGGACCTGAATGGACTGTTAGTAATGTCAAGTGTGCATTAGGGAAGAGTATGACACATCCATGCACTCTAATGTCAGCCCGTGTTTGATGTCGTGGGCGTTTTCGGCCTACCCGCCCCCCCCCCCAGTTTCTGAGAGGTGTAGCTCGTACAACCCCGCCGGGGGTCAGGCCTAAAACGCCCGCGACATCAAACACGGGCTAATAAGAATGTAAGGAAGTGCCATACTCTTTCCTAATGCACTCTTGGTAATATCAACACAATGATTAATACAATACTCGCCAGAAATAGGTGCATTCGCTAGACGTTTACTCGAAAAATTTCAATTTCTATGATATATTTTCGAAACTTATTTCTCTCCGAAAACTCGGAATTCGGCTGCAAACTCATTCGAGACATTTTCATGGATACGGTAAATTGTATTCGATTTTTGTGTAATGTTCGCTGGTTTGAAAAGCGTCCGTCATTACTGATGAGCACAACAGGGAGAAACAATGTAACAGCCGCTGGTTGTGACAAAATTTCTATAGGCATCAACAAATATTAGCCAAGCAGTTACTATCCCGAGCTGAAATGAGATTTGGCTGCTACACAACTAAATGTAATCGTGATGTCATTAAACTGGATACGACAATTTCAGTGAACATGGTAACTCCCCGTATACAATCACGCTCAGATTTAAACAAATTTAAGCGAAGAATTTAACAGCTGTTCAATTGCTATTCATGAAAATTTTGCGACCGGGCAATATAATCGATCGACGTTTTGATTTCGGCAAAAGGTAATTTGAATCGACTCGATTTTGGCGCAATTAAAATAGTAACTCGCAGGCGTAAAAGTGGCTTTATCAAATTATGGTAATATTGTGACATCACCTTGTAATAGACTTTAGGTTTTTATGTATATACTACACTAAAACTTCTGTAACCGTGAACCCACTGAAACCCCCTAAAGCCTCTTCGACAGTAAACCCATCCAAAACAACTGAAAACACAAGAAGTATTAATTCTTGACTGTTTCTAAATAAATTATCGCATCCAGGGTACAGAAAAACCTATACGCAGAACATTCTAGGTACCCTTTACTCAATACATAAAAAAGATCCCGAAGACAGACTATGTTCTGGCTATGGGGGTTATTGACCCTAAACCCATTGAAAACATCTGAAAATATCCCCATCACGTTAGCTATGGAATAAAACCAAACGTGGTGTGACAACGTAATGATGAGTTATGAAAGACAGAAATAGACAAAAAGTAAATTTTCACTTTTTCCCATTAGAGCCCTCAGTGAAAACCCCACTCGCTAAGCTCACTCCGTTTCAATAAATTTGGAATTTGTAAAATGTCACTTAAACCAAATCTCAACGGATTTCCCTTTAAACGAAGTTGCAACCGAATTCTATTTTGGCACAGTTATTGAATAAATGATTTTAAATTTCTAAAATTTCCGTCGACCGTTTTCGATTACACTTATTTTCGACCGAGACTGTATTTATGATTATACATGATTTTCGGAAGAACATGATTATACATGATTTATATCGAAATTAAGTTACTCAGTTATTTTAAAAATGGCAAACTTAAAATGTGCAAAATTACAAATGCTAGTTTGACAAGAACACATAATTTTTACTGAACCAGCCAGAAAAATATAGCAGATAATATTCCGTCACATTAGCTCCCGCTATAATGTTGCGCATTAAGCCTTTAAACACTACAAAAATAATGCCATTTAAAATTGGTGCGACAATCCTGTTTTTGAAAATAATGCCAACAACTTACTTCGACCCAGTTCATCGATCACAACTAAAGCTTCATCATCAACGGTTTCCAGAATGTATTTCATGTCTTTCATCTGATATACGAGTAATATAATTTTTATGTCAATTCTGATGGCCATCACGTGTAAGAAATAGACTACGCTGCGGATAAAAACTGTGAGAAACAAGCACTGTGGTCATCGTGCTAATTGAAATGAAGCGAGCGGAGTTTTTACTGCGGGCGCTAGAAGGAAAAAGCTTGCCAGTTTTTTTGTCTGTTTCTATCATTTATAACTTATTTCCGGATGGTCGGATTTCGACAACTATTTTTATTCGATAGCAAAAGCGATGAGGATGTAACCTTTACAGTACCTGTCTAAAATGACTATTGCTGGCTTAAAATAAATCTGTTCTAAAATGAATTGAATTTGAAATATTTGAGTTGAATATGAATTTTTATTAATTTAAATACTTTCGAAATATAGAGAAAGCCGCGAGCGAGTGCAGAAGCACTAAACGTCAGAAGCTAAAGATTTAAACCCGACAATATTTCTGTATAAAACAAGGTGATGTAGGTACATTTCAAAACTAGTTGGAGAGACTTTATATTATCCAACCAACGCAAAACCAAGCACTTAGCTTGAAAGCGAACTCACAGCTGCACGAATCTTCAAATTATTGCAGAGTTACAGGCGACATTCCAACTACTATATTGCTTTATGTTATAGAGTTCGAAATAAAATTCAACTAAATCTATGCTTCTTGTTACGGAGTTGTACTCAGAATCCAACTACAATAGTGCTTCATATTACAGACATGGGAACGGAATGACGCTAGAAACGCGCTATTGTGGACAAAACATTTCCCCGCCAAAAATGGAGATAATTTTTCTGTAATAGCGTGTGTACAAATTGGTGATTTGTGCATTTATATCTAAACACTGATCAGGCAACAAACAGATTTGCAACAGTATGTATATGTTTTAATAGACAAATAGTTGCATCTGTAAACAAAACACTCACTACTGTTTACGAGGGGTGGACGAACACAGTTACAGTATTCTATCCCAAAATAGATTCTATTCGAAGATTTACCATACATGAAGAATATAAAGGGTTCATTTTTTAGGTTTAATCACTTTTTAAGGTTCGTGCTCAATTTTCACGGTATATCGGGGTTGTTTCTGCGATATTGTGTCATTTCAGCACTTCTAATAACATTAGGTTGCTCTAGCTTCTCGTGTTCATGAGGCATGCCTAATGTTGTCCAGCGATACAGCACAAGGTCATGCAGGAAAAGCGATCTGTACAGCAAATGTTTCACGTAACACCTGTGCAGTATTATGAACTGCAAGCAAGCGATGATATATCCTTGCTGGCTATGCTTCGCGACATGATTAGTATGTATATATGTCGTTCAAATATTACAATTCTCCAACATCTGCAGCTTACATTTATTTTAATACAAACAAGTTCTGATGTACCAAAATCTTATCCATGAAAATCATCCTTTGCCAGGGTCTTGGAAATTTTAGTTCAGCCATATATGGCCACACATTTGGAGGGGTCGGGATCAGATACGAGAGACGCGACCCCAAATATCGCCGACCGACACACATTTTGGGGCGGAGCCGAAATATTTGCTATAAAAAATTTGCGTTTAAAAATATTTCAATTTTTTGTCATAATTCGTAGGTTGAACCGTACTTCTGAGTTGAATGGATTCATGAGCGATTCCAGTTTTTCCGGGCCCTAGGTACCATGTTGCTGTACATAGGACTGTGTAACAGGCTAAACACTTCATCTCACGAAACGTCAAATTTTTATATTTTTACTAGAATAGGTATAGTTTTACAAAAATGCGTAGATCCTATGAGTTTTCAACGTTGCTAAATACGATGAAAGCAATATAGTAAATAAGTTGTATATTACCATAAAATCACACCCCTAAAGCATCTAATCTAATACATGACCTGGAATGATTACGTTTTTCTGATTGCTCAGTCTTTTTATATAATAAATTAGATTCAGCGCCGTTGTAATTCTGCAGGTTTGTTTCTAGCAAAGTAAATAAAACAAAATCTTGTTTGTGAATCAACAATTCTTGCATTGATTTCAGTCATGTCGTCGCACACATCTTACAGTAATTGCCGCATTACTAGAATCTTTAGTTGTGGTCACGAAGTTCAATCTGAACTTAATCTGGTTGCAGTTTACACGTTTACAGAGATTCTAGGTCCATAGGTTGAGATCACGAGTAACTTTTCTTGTGGCTAGATATGTACGTAGTGAAATTTCCAGAAGCTCCATGCAAATTAATTAACCTGTTCGGACACAATAGGAGTATCTTGCTTGGGTTTCCGTCAAAATGACTAACATGCGAGATGATAAACGTTCTCGAAACGGTATTAAAACAGAAGTATCTGTACATAAGACATTATCAAAATGTTATATAAATAGACGCAGCAATTTGTCGACTCACTTCTGCAGAGAACTTTGAACATTTATTAGCATGATCATCGTTTTGGCTAAATCGAGAAAAGATTTGCGATGCAATTCGAAATTGTGCAAATTCGGCTGGCACAAATGATCCCACCTGGGCTAAGATCTGTAGCAAAGCGATTTGCTTCAGATAGGTTGATTTTCCAGACATATTAGGGCCACTGATAATGATAAAATTGTTGTCCAACGAACACAACTGAAATGCAACGAGTGGAACTAGCAAATAAAACATATAGCCGCTAGATGCCACACAATTCACAATAAAGGCACCATTATCAAGCCACAAAACTTCCTCTTGCTTTTTAGACTGTATTGTAACGTTGTAAAACAAATTACAGCATTAAATGGCATCAGGAATGACATTTATATAGCCTTTAATTTACTTTCACACTGAAGGTGTAAATTCAGAGAGAAACTTTTGGTCAAGTGCCTTCAGTGCTTTTTTCATTGGCAAATGGTTTTGATGTACTAATATGGGTTAGTATATACGTGTTTACAGCAATAGAAAAAGAGAAAAATTGATAATTGTGTGCTTGTAAGCGACCTTGCTAAAAACTACACTATCTCACCAAAACGCACACACGTGTAATTACAAAAAATCCGCTGTCAAGTTTATCACAACCTTAAACCCGATGACGGGGAAAAATCACAATTTTTCCATTATGTACACGGCCAGGACATGTGATAAAGAAACATGTTGGACACTATGTTACGAATCAAATCACAACCTCATCATCGGTGAACACCTGAAACGCGTTTCACATCGCATACATTTATACACTCCTGCACTATAGAGCCAACATTAACCTGTAGCGTTTGTTCACTAAAACCATAAAGCAAGATGTTCAGTGAACCTCTACATGTGATGCGTTTATTTCCAATAGAAATTTAATTGAGTAGGAACTTATAAAATAAGTTGAATATCATGTATAATGCTGGCATAGTAGTTGGAGATACACCCGCTTATTATGAAATTAGATTCACAAGGTACAACTACACAGGGAATGAATTATTGCTCTACAAAATGAGAATAACACCAATATAGCATGACCGATTGCGAAGATATTTTGGGTCTGATGGGCCATTAATAAGACCATTTTACCCCAATCCTGCAAGGTAAATATTGGCAATAGCAGTACATCGTCAGCAGGTAAGTAGACGATTAATTATTCTACAACATGTGACCAATAACTTCTTGTATAGGTCGAGCGGTTACGGACATATTGACGTTTTGTGTTTATAAGTCTCGTAGACCCATTCAAAAACTCTGCAATGCAAATAAAGGTAAATGCAGCGCACTATATATAGCTCTAGAGAAGATAAACACTTCTAGAAAATGAGCCCTATATTACCTAGATATTTATTGATTATGAAAATCTGGTTCGTTTTTCTTTCCGGGGTTTATGGGCTCTTTTTACCGGCCTGTCCACAACCCTCCGAAAAGTGGGGGAGGCCATGTTCATTCTCGGGTGAAATTTCAAAGTGGGAGAATAAAGTTTGCTAAAAACACTAAATATTTTTATATTGTCATGTAATTTTACTGTCGGACATGTATTTTCAAGCTTTAAAAGGGCGTTTTAGCATTGCAAATATAACCTAGCTTCCATGAAGGGTATTAAAACGGGGTAAAAACCCAGATTTTGACCCCTGATTCGGAACAAGACCCCAAATCAGAAAGCAATCGGGAATGTACACGATAAATCGACAATGCCGGTTCGAAGGCGCCCAAGATCTTGAAAATCGGTTAAGTCGTTCACAAGTTATGGACAATCACACACAGAAGCAATTTAAAAACTTTCACCCCTGCAACACAATCTCACTATGTTACACGTTATGACTAGTCGGTAGTGGAGCTACATTTGTGAGCGAAGCTTGGGCTGTGGCATTACGAATGTACTCAATTTTATGTTCTTCAAATAACTACATTGCATAGGGCATAGGGCTTTATCATTGGTAGAAATATTATATTTGAATTCTCCGACTCAAAAAACCCTATAATGGTTTGATTCAAACGATTCTATTTCAATAAATAACACAAATATTGCAAAATTGTCTATTTTAGCTGCATAAGCTTAACTAATTAGCTAATTACTAATTAACCACTCAAAATTTTTTAATCCCAAATATCAGGTGCACACTCTGACATGATAGGCTTTCAAAGAAAAAAAGTTTTTTAAAATCGGTTCAGTGGTTCTTGAGATCCATCGGACCGAACGAACGAACGAACGGACGGACATGACAGTACACAGCGAACTTAACGAAGAACACCAGAAGAACGTATTGCTCAACTTATCGAATCAGCTCTCTGGCCC
>JASANE010011588.1:0-10691 GCA_030248225.1 Trileptium ribeirensis
TATTCCGAAATTCCACATTCAGTTATTACCAGCAAGCGTTTTTATATATTACAAATGTAGCAGCTATGTTAATGAATAGTCTACGAAAAATGCTACCGACATGAAACGATTAGTCCTTAAAATTTAGTAGTTTGTTGTGAACAAAATCGGTGATGCGAAAATTGCAGTTTAAGGGGAATAGTTGCCGCATCGGTTCCGAATATTCAGACCCGCTCCCACCGACAATTCGTGGACCTGACCCGACCTGACTATGGTCTTTCAAGTGACATATTTCGTATGCGCAGCACTAATTGTCTAGAATGAAAGCGGCAGAGGATGTTTAAAATATTACACGGATATTCCCATTGATCAAAGCTGTGGGTTCGCCGAGGACTTAGTGCTTATTGCGGAAAATTCTGCTCTGCACACGGGTAGACTATATTATACTAGGACATTGTGGGTATTGGACCATATATTTCCTGGTTCTTGAGCCACTAAATTTACCCCCAACCCATGCGCTACTCAGTTAGATCCAACCCATGATGATGCGGCACTATTTCATAGCTTCCCAGGTTCTTCGACCACTAAATCCAGAAAAAATGTTTAATATTTTTCGGTCCAAGAATCTGGGTGAGACATAATGTTTATGACTCACACGGTGTTCTGAGAGGGATAAAGGTGGAAACGGCCGGGCGATGTGTGACGAGTTATTGCCTATAACGCAACGTAAGGGGAAGGATTAATAGTTGGTCTGATCGAATGTTTGCAACGATTACACATTTGTTTCCAATCAACTTGTATATTTTGAGTAATTTTTTCTCATTTGCATGGTTTAAAGAACGATACGTAGTTGTTTGTTGTAACCTACTTCGTTCAGTTACGTATTGCTGAATAGAGCATCTGTGTTAGCGATCTACAAGCTTAGAAAAGCATGCAACCAGGAAACGCGTTATCAATGTTCACTACACTATGTTTGATCTAATTCCATGCGTTCTCGTCACATCTCATCCGATATGATGCGACCAAATTCTGTCCATGCATGATGTGTGTTTGATCACACCGCATCACCCGATTTGGACATGGTGAAGTTGTGCATATTCTATAGGTTGAGATGCTACGGGAACACACTGCATACATTAAGAATACAAATCGAATACGACGTAGTATGAGTAATCTTTTTCTTTACAAATGAAAACAGTTCGCAAAACTCCATCCACTTTGTACCCGACGAATTATTATTCTTGCATCGCAAATTGTGACAACGAACGTCAAGGAAAGTAGGATTTTCGTGCAGTCATGGTTGTTATGATTGTAAACTGGCTCGACAACTAAATCGATGATCAAAATGGACGAAAATTTTCCAATCAATACATTAAATTTAAAGGCAAACGCTTCCGGGTTTCGTAGTGCACCAAAATATGTTGGCTAAGGGTAAGCTCCTGCCGCTCATATTGATTACTTTATGGTGGCTATCTTGGATAATCAAAATTGTTAAAGATTGTGTAAACTTATTAAAATTGTTCAACAGTGTGTTAATTGCAAAACCGACTTCAAAGTAGGCGGCTACAGAAAGAAAAAATCTGGCACGCCATAAACGCTTATGTATTCCAAACAACAAAATCACGTTTGTGGTCAACTAACATATCGACATTGTTTAGGCAAAGCTTGACCCTACCTGATTATTAAAATGTCCAGGACCTCTGGGTGGTGGAACTGGCCGAGGTCTCGCGGATGGAAACAACTGTTGCGGCTGTTGCATAGATGACATTCTTTGTGCATCATTTAGCGATTGGGATGGTGAGCCAAAGGAAAAGCGATTAGTCTGTTGTGGATGTTGTTGCTGCGGGAACCAACCAGGCCCGCAAGTACTCCACGCGCTTTGCTGATAGTTATATTGCTGAAATTAACCAAATTGACTTCATGCCTGGAACACGTCTTATTAGACTTTTTTAAGATAATGATTCTTATTAAAATATACTGTGGCAATACAATCAGAGAAAATGATTAGTGTATGGATGTTAATCGTGATTCGATGACTGTGTACCATTACGTATCAAATTTTCAGGTCAAATAACTGGGTTTCACGGCTCCAAGAGTAGGGAGTACAGACATCATTTCACAGAGGAAGTCTGTCACTGTGGCACGTTTCAGACAGGTATGTATATAAGGCGGGATATAAAATGTTCGATGTATGATGGCAAATATGTGAGAATCCATCATTGTGAATTTATTCTTGTGTGTGACTCACTTTGATGTTATAATGAAAACTTATGTAATAAGGTCGCATCTTATGTAATAAACTAACGTAGGTAAATAAACATGAAAATAAAATGTCGAACCTGATGACCAAATATATATATATATATACATGACTTTCATATTTCGAGATGTGAAAACCATAGAGTAAGCAGAATTCCGGTTCAGGTAAAAGGCAAAAACCATACAGGAACCGGTATTTCATTTGAAAGATTTTGTTTAAAATTTTTCAAATTTTTGTCTCATCTATCATCCAAACATATATACATATTATATACACACTGATCAAGCTACAATATAACCAAACAAAAAATTTTAGTACAGCAAATTGCACCATGAAACGTAAAGTAGGACATATAATTTTAGTAAAAATTTTTCATCTTGACCGGCGGAAGTTTGTTAACAAAACAAAGCCCGCTTGTAGGAGCTATGTTACAACATTCAGCGATCTGTGCAGTGTATGTTCGAATTGAACCAATCCAGCTTGATATGAATAACACAGCATGAGTTGTCTAGAAATACTTATCTGTAAACTTGGCTGGCATTAATACCGTCGAGCACCAACCAGTGTGCTTGTACATCTAACCAGTGTGATTTATTCTTTTAAGCAAAACAGCATCCGAAAAACAAAATTGTATTAATAGCTTTTATAACCCAGTACCCAACTAAAAACAAATTAGCACAGACTTTAACACAGAGCTAAAGTCAACTACATTACATGCTTACCCAAGGCGGAGGTGCTGAATATCGGCCATACATTCCAGGCATCATAGCCGCGTGTGGCATCATGTTGTAATGTGCTGCAAATCTGAGACGTTGAGCACCGTAAAGGTTGCCATAATTTTCGGATGGTCCATATCTGAAGAAATAAGGATATAGCAAAAGTGATCTGATTCGTTCGAATGATACTCGAAAATTTCCCACCATCACATGTTGTATATTTTAACAAATAAAATCAACGATTGTTTTTTGCTGGTACTGATGTCGCTGTTTTATCCTTCATGTTTCAATTATACAAATACAGCGATAAAATGTTCCGTTAAACACTTTGTGTTACATCATTAGTTGTCGCTCACCGTACGGCTCGAAATTGTGAAATTTGTAAGCTTTCAATCCTAGCCGCCACGCGGCAAGTTGTTCATACATAAATAGTTCTGGATACACCGTACGAATATCCGACACATGGTGTCTAAGACCTAACACTTCAATATATATACGGTAATGAGCAATTATATGGACTTGTATATACGATGATCAACAGCATACTGAAGTGATCAAAATGTACGTGGCAAACCTACTCATCAGGGAGTAACCAGAATTCCGGCCCCGGAGAAAATTATGCTCGGGTTGCTGCGGCTCTGATAAACAGCTGTTGGAAAACGTAGAAAATGTTGTAGGCAAAGCGTTTAGTTTACGTTTGGTAATCCTGTGTTTATTCATGAGCGCGGTATATACAATAAATCTACAAATGAAAGAATCTTAAATCTCCAGTTTGCATAAAATACCATTTCGAACTCATCATCTTAACTTCGAAAGAATATTTCTTTTACTGAAATATAAACGTTAAAAATTGTTTTATGCGCCATAAAGGTAAACTATATATATACCCTTAAGACGAAATATATATCGATTTACAAGATTTGCGAGTATATGTGTATTCCTTTATATATACACTAATATTTATATACTTTGAGTGTTTGACGAACCCTTTTAAACTATATATCTTATCGGCTTTGCAAAAAAAATTTCATTTAAAATTCGCCGATTCTCTTGATTTTGCGGCTGTATATAATTAGCGAACAAATAGCAGTCACTTACTAAGGGGTGAAACAAAATCTTTTTTTATTTTAACAACTGGATGAAAATTCAGGTTGCCGAAAAGAGTTCAGTGTTTTTTCTTTTTTAAGATATATATATATTTTGGTGAGTGAAATAACCAACAATGGACGATAGAGAATATGGTAAAATTATCTTTCTCCGAAGTTCGATGTTTTAGTGAATGAAATAACTTTCTCAAAGGTTTTGATGTCCTACTTGTTTTCGATATTTTAATGAGTGAAATAACAAAGGACATTGTCGTGACTGAAAAAGCATTTTTTACTTAACAAACGCAAAAAATTGGACAAACAAATATGATTTTTCAAGCTGATTTTACGATGAGACTAAACATATTTTTAAAGGTAATGGTTATTTTGCAATACCCGATATGGGAATTTCTTCTGACTTCCTTTTGATATTTTTCTTGAACGAATTTACTCGCAATAAATTCCTGCATAAATACATTTTTTCTAAAAGAAACCACACACTTTAAAAAATATCTTCTTATATTCACTGACGTAATATATAGCATAGCAACGGTGCTAGGAACGAAATATTGCATTTTTAAACATGCTTGAGCCCTATGACCAACGATTACTCTAACGTCCAGGATGCAGAGTCTTCCCAAATATTGCTCAAACAGTCATCTAGTACCCAAATTAACTTCTTATATTCGCTGAGCGATGTAACGTATGAAATATTAGGTTTAATGCATCATTGAACCCCCAGAATACTGTTTACTCAAATTTTAGGTTAAACGCAAGTAGGACAAACACTCTGTTATATTTCTCACATTAATCCAATGGGAATTCTTTTTCTTCAGCTTAATCTGCAAAACGTTTGCCCTTCGCTGAAAATTTTTATTTTTTCACAATAGCTAAGCAACATCCCGAATATAATAACAAACTTGCAGGCACAACTGTCCTTGTAGTCTGATCATTGATTTCATATGAAATGCACCAAGTAGTTAAGTTCAATGTAAAGTTCTTTGTAACACTTTATAATCCACAGTAAATTCATTTCCTTCTTCATTTGTTTTATGGAGTTATGATACCAGACTCATATTCCGGTGTAAAGTTGCTGCTCTGGTTGCTGGTTCCGGTTTTCGCTGCAATTCACTCAAGAATTATAACATCATACTTACTATATATATTATATTCCAAATCCCCATTCAAAACTGTGTAATATAAACCAGAATAATACTCGCATGCAAACCGCCATAAGAAAAGTCGAATATATAATATGTAGCTTACCCCCACGTCATAGAATCCGGACCTCCATAGGACTGAGGATGATGCTGCTGGATCGAATACATGCTAGAATAATTCTGAATATTAGTACAGCTGCCATCGTAGCCATCATCGGTGTCTTTTGTGTAATCTTCGCCGTACGCCGCCGAGCTTGCAGAATCACTCGCCGTCCCAGACGTTGACGCCTTTTGCAACTTTTTCAATTCTTCTTGTGCTCGTTCCCAGGCTGGTTTGCTTTCAACTTCCGAGCTCGACGTTACGTTGTCATTCCTTTCATTCGGACCTGATGTATTCGGAGGCATGGGGATATCTGCTATCATACCTATTTACAATATCTTCTAAAATTTTCCTGAACGCAATCCACTGGCAAATCTAAACCCTAAATTATATAACTAACTCACAAAGATAGTCAGAGCGATCTTACCAGTTTGAAAGCGCAGTTATTAATTCACGATGATCTGGATAAAGGTTTATTGAATTATAACATGGATCTTTTAAAGTAATTTAGGAAATATTTTATTCCAAGAAAATTATAGATTATAGCCGCAGTTTTATGGACTGGCATTACGTTAATAATCTATGCAACTTAAAACCTTGCACTTCAGCTCTCACTTAATGGTGATATGTGTAGTTAACACGGAGAGAGCGAAGCGAGCAGAGTTTCCGCTGAGGACGCTAGGGAGAAAATTGTGGAACTTGTTTTTGGCCTGTTTCTGTCATTCATAACTCATCTTTCAATAGATGGATGTCAGTAATTTTTTATTCGATAGCAAAAGTAACGAGTTTGTGATCTTTAGTTGAACGGCAACAGCTCTGACCACATCTTCTGGGTCAAAATGGCAAAAAACAAGTTTTCAAGGATTCTTTGCCAAATCCCACTATACGGGTACCATTGCTTCGCAGCCTATATTTCGCGACAATGGCTTCACATCGAAAAATATAGACTAGCTGCACGGTCAGCTCATAGAAGTTTACAACTTTGATGACCATGAGTTTTTTCTGTGGAACCACTCCCTGGGCGGCGCTCACTTTAGGGCATGTTTTATAGTGTGTTTTACCTTACAATGAGTTCCTATTAGGTTATCAAGCATGTTGAATACGATGGCTTGCTATTTCGAGTCTAACTTGAGCATATTACACCTTTTCATTGGTTTCGAGGGTTTTGCGCGGGAGTAACCCGATTTTCGAAATATGGTCTATTTTCATGTTTGGTTGTGTATTGCATGGAGCGTATCGAGAATGGGCTATAGACTGGCTAGTCCAAAATTGGTGGGGGGCGGAGGAGCCCCGGCATTTTCGGCTGCCCTTAGGATGTACCCCCGGCTCAGGGCCCCCTGTTGAGAAAAATAAACGTCTAAACGCAACAAAATCCGGCAAAATCATTGGCCCCCAGCAAAATCCGGCACCCCCGCCAGGAGTGCCGGGGGCCCCCCGGCTATAATTTCTGAACTTTGGACTAGCCAGATATATATGGTATTCTGAACGCTGAATACAATGATTTGGTTAGTTCGAGTCCAGCGTGCACATTTCATACCTTTTCAATGGCTTTTGGGTCAATGAACCCTATTTCCAGAATATATAAGCCACTCAACGATCTAACTCTTTTGGCTCAATTTATCTATTTCCTGCTAGTTAAGGGTTAGGTATTGCTAATTCTATTAATCCTCTTTTGAGGTTGACACCAATCGCCCCCGGAACGATGACGAATGTGCGAGTATCTAAATACCTCAACTTAGATCCTTAGAATTACGCTATGTAAAGACCTTATTTAATCGAGCCCCTGGACGACTGACATACCGCATTAATTGAGATAATAGTGGTTAAGAGTTGAGTTAGCTGATACTTTAATACCGCTCTCGTGAGTTCATACAGTTAGCCCCAGACGGCTGATCACGGCAGGGTTATTTAATTATCTGAGCCTAGTTTCTTAGGTTTACACTAATACGAGCCGTTATATTATACCTAGCTGTCCCCAGAGGGCTGACGAACTATGTATTATAAGAACTGTATAGTAGTGGCGAGCTAATATCCAGTTAACTTCTTAAACGTCTCGATCCCTGGACGGCTGATCGAGTTGGTAGTTGGGAATAGAGTGGCTCGATGGGGTAACCTATTCCATGTCCCTTACTGACCCGGTCTACTCAAGATTAGCAAAACGTGTTAAGTCGCTGCGGTTAGAAAGTTTGCCACAGTTAACATAGTAATGCTACTACCCCGGCCCACTAGTCGTCTCTCCGTGGTACTTCTCATTCGACGCGTCAGAGTCGAAATTTTTAAACATTATTAACTAATATTCAGCTAATACGTAAAAGATTAATACTTTTCGTTTAACCCTATGGTTTTAATCGGGAAAGATATCATTACTAAGTTATTGCTAATTACTTTTTAAAGTTTTTAAAGTACCTATTTGTGAAGTCTCTGAGCAAGTACTATATAAATGCTTTAACCAGCTCGGAAACATAATGTTATATCTGAAGCGTATTTCTTTTACGCTACCCTGAAGTAAAATTGCAAAATAACCCGGAAACCGCGTTCGAATACTTTAAGTCATAATGCGGCTTTAAGCATGTTAAAATACAACAAATCGGCTAAGCTACTAATTTCCACTAGCTTGGTAGTCTATTTAACAAAGATGAATTAAACTGAACTGCAAGCATCATTTTGGCGCATAATTTTTTATGCACTTATTTATCACAAGCGGCAAGACCAAGCGTAATTCTTTTTACACTGTAACAGTAATAATTGATGTTTATACAGTATTATTTCTCATATTTTCACAACAGCACCGCTAACCCCTCTTATCTCGGCTAACCGTATTGTTTCTTCGTGTTTAACGTAAGGCCTACATTTTGTAGCTCGACCTTTCTAATCGCGAAGGAACTTTGCACTTGAAATGATGTGCCTTGACGACTCTAAACTCGACTGCTCCATAATTTTTATGGCAAGGCTCAAAACTTACAACTTTTACGGTCATTGAAAATTTATGGTAGATTAAAGATAAGAAGTTCTAGCGTGGCACACGGTGTCACATAGTGGAGTATGTCGCATAAATGATAAGTCATAGTGTCTCGGCTGACTTAAAAAATTTGTCCTATATGTGTACTAGTTAAAACATACAAAATCTAATACTTATAGTATTAAGACGTGACACTTTGAGAGAAGCGTTGTATAGTGAAACGCGACACTATATATTCAAATGCGTACAGAGACACGACATACTATATTTTATAATGTATGGCACGCGATATATACTGTATCGAAAAAGTGCATAAATGCATAAGTCGGAGGGAACGAAGCTTCGAACCCTCCGCTCTAAGCTGTTACAACGTTACAACATCCGGCCCCTAAACTTGACGTGGGCTGATGCGGTGATAGGGCTGAACACATTGTCGGATAATTATGGTTAGCCACTGACCAGCCTGCAGCTCTCTAGCCCGGACAATTCAAATTTTGGCAGCCGTTCAACACGGTAAATTTAAATTTTGGCAGTTCTCCAGCGCAACAAATTCAATTTTGGCAGCAGTCCAACGCTGTTAATTTCGATTTTAGTAGCTATCCAGCGCGGGAAATTCAAATTTTAGCAAAATAAAAACACAAAATTTGGCGGCTGTCGAGAGGAGAAAATTTAAATTTTGGCCGCTGTCCAACCTGGAAATTCAAAATTTGGCAGCCTTCCAACGCGGTAAATTCAAATTTTGGCAGTTCTTCAGCGCGGCAAATTCAATTTTGGCAGCTGTCCAACGCGGGAATTTCAGATTTTGGAAGCTGTTCAATTTGGAAATCCGACTTTTGGCAGCAGTCCAACGTAGAAAGTTCAAAGTTTGGCAGTTCTCCAGCGTGGAAAGTTTAATTTTGGCAGCTGCCCAGCGCGGGAATTTCAGATTTTGGCAGCTGTTCAATCTGGAAATTCAAAATTTGGCAGAAGCCTAAGCTTAACATTATACCTAGTGCTGTGCTACATCATATACGGAAAGCTCCGACTATATAGGACAGATATTTGAGTCTGAGCTCACTCGTGTGCAAAGCCAGACAGTGTTTACTTAGCTGCTATTGATGTCTTCATAGTTGGCTTCCACTGTACCAGGACAATGTGATAACGACGCCTGACTATAGGACAAAGCTAAGTCAGCCTGCACTCCATTGAATGTAAATGCCCCATCAATGAACGCAAGCCTTCTTGGTCAGAATAGAACTTTTATTTTGGTAGAAGATTGTACCTTGGTAAAGATTGTATTATGGGTAGATTTTTGCTTATATTTCTCAAGTTATTCTTGTGAATTTTCTATGTTTACCAACACTGATAAATTTGATAAATAAAAGGTTTTCTTAAAACATTCGGGTTTTGAACATTTGGTCAGTAGCACTCTGAGATCCTCTAAGTTTATTTACTTTAAATGAACTAGGTTCCTAGGGATATATTTATAATTTTACGCTTGCAAAGGTAAAAAGAAATGTTTCCAAACGACTCGGTGTGCTAAGGTAGGCAGACTACAGTATTTGTCCTAGAGTTTGGCGTTTACAATTTTCAAAGTTGAGGTCTTTCGGTTAGAAATGAAGTTGTAGCGGACATTTTTCTAGCTCTGATCCGGTTGATTTTGTACCCTTAGTAACTGCAGTAACCTCCTAACTTTCTCGTTAAGGTCATTCTGAAAATCTTAAGGTTGTCTTCTAGAAACCTATTTTCAATCATACGAGCTTTAGATAGGATATATCTCAACTTTGAAGCAAAGCAACGCGTTTGAATTAGTTCAGCTCGGTCAAAAACTAGTCGAGCAAACATCAAACCCTAAGGACACTTTTGTAGGACACTTCAAAAATTGGAAATTTACGCAGACTGCAAACAGAACCTCTCACCATCAAGTTGTTACAAATTTTTACCTTAAATTTTCACCTGAGTTCGTGCGATTTGGAACTGAATTAAACATGGAACATTGACACTGTGGAAAATTTAGCTCTAGCTTTCACGTAATCAGCAAGGGACTGCTATAAATCAGCCCATAGCGCCGTTATTCTTCAACTTGAATCATTAACTGATTTTGATGTGGTTAGGTAAACTATTGACAAGTTTGTGCCATTTTATTAGGTTTTGTATATCCACTTGGCCTGGAACATTGGAACGTGCTGACGATGTTTAATTTTACATAACTTTTAGGTTAGCCACATAATCCCGGTCGTTTGAAATCTGAGTATAACTTCCATATCCCACTCGCTTTGCTGCAGCCCATTTGGAGGTACGTGCAAATGTCCTTCCTTTTTTAATTCAACTCTGGTTCTTAGTTTTGCTGACTTATATGTTAGTACTATAATAGAAACACATTCACCAAACTTAGTTTTACTACTACCCAAAATAGTACAGGATACATGAGACACCAATGAAACATTTCAAAT
>JASANE010011590.1:0-17721 GCA_030248225.1 Trileptium ribeirensis
TATTTGTATCATCTTCTTCGTTCAGATTCGTATTGCTTGTGCTAAATAGTCTGGACCAAAAATAATCCTTAATTTTTACTGTTAGCATTTGTCATTTGAATAATATATTGACTTTATATATTTCAAAAATTTTCTAAATTTTGATGATCTTTCTCGAAATACCTAACTGAAATCGTATCCCTGCAGTGCTGTTCAAGAAGAAGTAAAAGGATTTTAGTCTAAATAGTCTGGGCCAAAAATAATCCTTAATTTTTACTGTTAGCATTTGTCATTTGAATAATATATTGACTTTATATTTGGCAAAAATTTTCCCTAGTTTACGACGCCCTTTATTCACGAAGAACTGTATTTTTATAGCAAAATTTGGCGAAATTGCAAAGTTATCATTTGTAACCTGATAATAATTAGGCCGATTCGCCAGAAGTTTCAAAGTGCAACAGCGGTATAACCTATCCCGTTTTCCACGAAGAAAAAAATATAAGAACTGATATTCTGATTAACCTTTTACTTCGTGACTTTGTTTGCATTTTGACTAGTATTGAACTACCTGTTGCCGGCAGGACGATTCGAACCCTGGTAGTTTACGTTACACTTGCCCACGTTGACCACTGAGCTATTACACTGCTGTTGCTCGGATCCTTAAGGCTCGTCATAGGCAAGCAAATAATAAAACTGTGCCAAACGCAAGCAACGCAATGAAATGAGTTAATGCACTGCTTCGTACTGCATTAGTTTCACTAGAGCAACAAACGTTAGTTAAAGGGTTAAATATCAGCAAAAAATGCTGTTAACATTTGTCACTTTGTTAGTTTTGGAACTAGTCAGTTAAAACTTTTCCAGTGTATATGATCTCAGCTTATTCGTGAAAAAGGGTTTAACTCTCGATTTTGGAACAAAATCAGCCGAAATTTTATGTCAATTTCAGCATCCTATTTATGATTAGCCCGATTTGTCTATATTTTTACAATATATATTGAGGATCTTTGCTTGTGATATCTACAATGGTAATAATATTTGTATAATTTTCTTATATTAGTAAAAGTGGCAAATACAACCGTCATTGCAATTTCATGGATCGTTGAGGGTGTCGTTCAGGGCATTTGACTTTGCCAAATCTTGGACTGCCCGCGAGAAACTATGACCAATATTATTCAAATTTTACGTAGTGGATAAATGGTGTGTATCTAACCTATCAGTTTTATTCGTGACCACAGTATTTTCAGACTACTACCCGTAACCATAACATATTAAAATGGAAGCCAGCTATATGCTATGTTACATAGCGATCGCCCGTGCACAAACCTACGTTCAAAGCAGAGTATTCCACCAGCCCCTCTGTCCCGATATTTATATTCATTCAAGACTAAGTTAGGTGTGTTGTAATTTCCTAGCGCTGGCACATAATTTATGCTTAGTATCCCTTCTATGACCAAAAATTTTGCGAAATGAATTATTTTGGCATACTAGCGAAACGATAGATTTCTAGCTGAAAAATCACTCAGCCTCAGCTGTAGGGATTGGGAGCATTTATAAGGTGATAGCATCACCCGGTGGCAAATGCTCATGCTAGCCAGACGATACAAAAATTCTATAATCCACAAAAACTATTAATGCAGCCATATATTTCACGCTCAGCTAAATATTTACTTAATATTGTCACGCATAGATGTTATAACGTTAAATGTTTAAAAATTCTGCAGTTGATATTATAGTTAAATTTGTGAGTCAAGTGCAACTTTAAAATAACTAATGCCAACTTTTGGTTTCCGGGAAAATTCACTTGAATGGTTATCGTTAGTTCTAAACCAATACGAAATTGCAAATCTTGATGTAAACTGTTACAAAATTAACGTAGCATTATATCCGGCCTTATCTGGCAATTCAAGAAATCGTCATTTGGACATAAATCTTGACGTAAACGGCTACAAAATTTAAGCACCAATGTACCCGGGTTGACCTGGAAATTCAACAAATTGTCATTTGGACATAAATCTTGACGTAAACGGCTACGAAATTTAAGTACCAATGTACCCGGGCTGACCTGGGCATTCAACAAATCGTCATTTGGACATAAATCTTGACGTAAACGGCTACAAAATTTAAGTACCAATGTACCCGGGCTGACCTGGCAATTCAACAAATCGTCATTTGGACATAAATCTTGACGTAAACGGCTACAAAATTTAAGTACCAATGTACCAGGGCTGACCTGGCAATTCAACAAATCGTCATTTCGACAGTATTAGTACACGAGTATTATTTCTATGTTTTCGTCGCCAATAACAGCAACCCGTAATTATTATAATAAGACATTTATCCATGAACGTGACTAAGGAAATGTGTTTTCGTGAAATTTTCGACCTAAGTTTGCACACTTACAAGCACATTGGCCACAGATCCTCGCCATATGTTCGTTTGACATAGTCACGTAGTGAACTGTGAACCCATCCAAGCTGAAAAAATCTACTAACTTTAATATATAAAATGTGCTTAGCGGGATCGAGTGACGAAATGTAACTACCATCGAAGCTACATGAAAATATTAAATTAATTTTTCATAAAATCATAATTGCCTAAAAATGTAGTTTCATGATGAATTGGAACTATAATTATACAATTACCCCAGTCGTAATATTTAAATCGTTGTGTTTCAACACGCGGATGTGGTCTAACTTTCGTCCGAGGGTTGTACAATTACAATCAGGGGCTCCAAAAATAAATTGGCAGATCATAAAACAACTATTTTTTGATCAATTAATTTTTAATTGGGACAGTCATCAATCAATTATAGCAATTAATTGCAAGTATTGCAGCACTAAGTATCTTTAGTCACAACTTTAATACATCATAAAAACGAACATAAAACTCACTATAAACATACAACAACAGTGAATTTGCCCAATGCTGATCTAGGTACTAGTGAAACATGAATTGATATATCCAATTGTGACGGGCAGCGATTTACAAGAAAATCCTACCCCTCATAACCGCTCTCGTTTTTTGGAATTTGCAGCTCAGAGCTTCCCAGTGTTTTTGCTCATCGTTTCTGTTTCGGAGTGGCATTAGGTGCCTTACTCTCGGGTTTGTATTCGTCAGTTCAGTGTTCTTGCGCGGCGGTCTCGTGCTAACCAGCTGTGGTAGCTTTCGGATGTTTTATATTTTGATTCGTGACGTTTTATTTTTTCTAGTTCTTGTATAGTGTTT
This sequence comes from Trileptium ribeirensis, assembly GCA_030248225.1. Taxonomy (NCBI): domain Eukaryota; kingdom Metazoa; phylum Nematoda; class Enoplea; order Enoplida; family Thoracostomopsidae; genus Trileptium; species Trileptium ribeirensis. The sequence continues at coordinate 3,205 of JASANE010011590.1, forward strand.
TACTTCGTGTCGGAGGGAGTTAGCCTTATTCGGGGAACTTGGGTCCATTCAGCACTTTCACAGTCCGTTGCGTCGCGGCTCTAAGTTAAGGCATCGGCCTACGCGTGTCCAGTCACTCTCTATTTACTGGCTCTTGGCCTGGCGTTTTTGGGCGTCTGGGTTTTTCTAACCCTCGTTTACGGGTTTTTGTTTCTTTTTTTTCTTTTACGGCTCTTTCTCTCTTCGGTGTTCTCTCTATTGCACGGTTTTGGTGCTGTTTTTCTTTCTTTCTCCGGACTGTGTTCACGGCTTTGAGTGGGTGTCACTACTGAGGCTGATTAATGCACTCACTGCAGCGCTTTGTACTTCCTTCATATTCTGTAGTACTGCGCCGAGTACTTGCAGTACTAGCTCTGGGGAGGGTCGCTCTAACTCAATCAAATACTGCTATTTATCGTGCAGTGAAATTTTGAGCTATAATCTTATCTCTGGTTCGACTCTCCCCGCTCGTTGTTGGATGTAACGATTGTGTACATGTGAGACAGTTTATTACGCTGACTGTATGGTACGTGCTTATCGTATCGTCGACTAAACTTCGTGGTATTCACGACCTTCGTGTTTTACGACACATAAAGGTTACAAGTATTTGGCAATTCTCAAATTTTGCGGATGAACACTCGATTTTAAATATAGTTTTCTTCCTTTGATTTGAGTCGTCTGGCAGTTGTTGTGAATATAATCGTTTATACTTTTGTGCATCAAGGAGAGCGATAATTGTATTAATTTGCAGTTGTCTTTCAAAATTTTGCATTTTGGTAATGGATGGGTTTGACAGGCTCAATTTCTATGTTCTTGACTCGTACAATGGCAGCGACTCGTAAGGTGTTTTCTTTAACTTGCGAACTCTAGCTCAACTGACTCATATTTAGCCGGGAAAGTGTCAGTTTTCCTTTTATCCAAGCCTTTAGGAGGCCAGCGGTCGTGGTCTATTTTTAGTGTTCGGTAAAACATTTCAACTCGTTCGCGCCCTAGGAGCTATCACGTCAAAATACAAATCCGTGTTTTCACGTAGCGGTACGGCTCCTTTTATCCAAGCCTTTAGGAGGCCAGCGGCCGTGGTCTATTTTTAGTGTTCGGTAAAACATTTCAACTCGTTCGCGCCCTAGGAGCTATCACGTCAAAATACAAATCCGAGTTTTCACGTAGCGGTACGGCTCCTTTTAACCAAGCCTTTAGGAGGCCAGCGGCCGTGGTCTATTTTTAGTGTTCGCTAAAACATTTCAACTCGTTCGCGCCCTAGGAGCTATCACGTCAAAATACAAATCCGCGTTTTCACGTAGCGGTACGGCTCCTTTTATCCAAGCCTTTAGGAGGCCAGCGGCCGTGGTCTATTTTTAGTGTTCGCTAAAACATTTCAACTCGTTCGCGCCCTAGGAGCTATCACGTCAAAATACAAATCCGTGTTTTCACGTAGCTGTACGGCTCCTTTTATCCAAGCCTTTAGGAGGCCAGCGGCCGTGGTCTATTTTTAGTGTTCGCTAAAACATTTCAACTCGTTCGCGCCCTAGGAGCTATCACGTCAAAATACAAATCCGTGTTTTCACGTAGCGGTACGGCTCCTTTTATCCAAGCCTTTAGGAGGCCAGCGGCCGTGGTCTATTTTTAGTGTTCGCTAAAACATTTCAACTCGTTCGCGCCCTAGGAGCTATCACGTCAAAATACAAATCCGCGTTTTCACGTAGCGGTACGGCTCCTTTTATCCAAGCCTTTAGGAGGCCAGCGGCCGTGATTATTTTAGTGTTCGCTAAAACATTTCTACTCGTTCGCGCCCTAGGAGCTATCACGTCAAAATACAAATCCGCGTTTTCACGTAGCGGTACGGCTCCTTTTATCCAAGCCTTTAGGAGGCCAGCGGCCGTGGTCTATTTTTAGTGTTCGCTAAAACATTTCAACTCGTTCGCGCCCTAGGAGCTATCACGTCAAAATACAAATCCGTGTTTTCACGTAGCGGTACGGCTCCTTTTATCCAAGCCTTTAGGAGGCCAGCGGCCGTGGTCTATTTTTAGTGTTCGCTAAAACATTTCAACTCGTTCGCGCCCTAAGGAGCTATCACGTCGAAAACACAAATCCGCGTAATTTCATGTAGCGGTACGGCTCCTTTTATCCAAGCCTTTAGGAGGCCAGCGGCCGTGGTTGTATTTTTAGGGTCTGTAAAACATTTTAACTTGTTCGCGCCCTGAGGAGTTATCCCACGTCAAAATACAAATCCGCGATTTCACGTAGCGGAACGGCTCCTTTTATCCAAGTCTTTAGGAGGCCAGCGGCCGTGATCTATTTGTAGTGGTCGCTAAAACATTTCAACTCGTTCGCGCCCTAGGAGCTATCACGTCAAAATACAAATCCGCGTTTTCACGTAGCGGTACGGCTCCCTTTTTCTCCGGCGAATTGGTGGTGGCAATTCTTAGTGTTTTCTGTCATCCTGTTTGGTTATGTTTACTTGATCACGTTCATAGCTGCATCAACGGCGTTGGCCGGTTCGTATCTGAAGTGAGCTACTGTTTGTCGATAAGTCGTAATAGTTGTGTGTGTCCTCGTTGCGTACTTCTCACACAGCCGGCTAGGCCCGGGTTGCTTCTCCGCTATTTAGTCTCAGGTAGTGAAAATTACAAGCGATGCTGGACAATTTTTTGGAATGCAAATGCTAGATAGGGAGCGTAATCAAATTTATTCAATTAGTCGGTGTGCGATTTTGAATTGTATCCAAACTTCTTATCTCGCTTTCTGTTATATTTTATGGTCGTTGTTAACGACCGTTTTTCTGGCTCCGTTACTTCGGTGTTTTGGTTGTTAAAATATCTTATCGCAGGTAAACGACCTCGTTAAATCGTTAAGACTCGGACAACGAGTTGCCTGACATCGAGCTTATCTAAGCTGGTAGTGTTTCAGCTGGAATTTATTACTTTATTAGCGGTGTTGTAAACTTACAGTATCTTGTTGTCGGTGGCCTGTTTTGGGAAGATAGTTATTAAACGCTACTTTTTCTTAATTGGCTGGTTGCAAGTATCGGTGGTGACAGAATTATCGCTTCGATTATCTCCGGTCGGAGATTGGCCTTCAATGCTCAAGCACAATGAGTGCTTGCGTCCGAGCGTAAAATGCGAAGCACAATGGCATCGAGGAGCTCAGTACGGTTTGGACTTAGTTTAGTTAGAGCGCCTTTCTTTTAACAACGTCTTCTCTTGGGTTCTATGTGTTCCGAAATTATCTCCACGATTTTACGGCACGATGGTATCGCGACAGTGTTCTTTTTGCCGGCTTTAATCAATTTCGGAGTAATACGGACCAAATCTTTTAAAACGTTTCTTTGGGTTTTATTTCTTTTGGCAATGTATACTTCAGCGAGTTTTCAGCCTTTTTCCTGTCCCCTTATACCGTACTGAGGTCCCGGTTCGACGAGACCGTATTGTCGTGTTTGTTTTATGGCATACTGTGCATATGGAGCGAATTCCAGCAGCATGTATTTAGCATTGTCATGTCAGATTTATACCAGGACATGGCTTTGTTTCCCGGTACCCACGCCCACATTCCTGCGGGCGGGATCCCTCCCTAATCGAGGAAATCATCACTAAAGGCTGAAATGGTTCCTTACGGTGCTTTGTTCTTTCTGGCTTAACACTCTCGACCGCTACGCGATAATTGAATGACAACTTTTTCTCAATATAACCGACTCTTCTCTTCGGAGAGCTCACTCTGCTTCAGACTTCCAATCCCCGCGTGGGAAGGGACTGACCTCTTGCCTATCTGAGCTTTTTTCGTTTGAGTGCCCTTGCCCCTTTCCGGCAAAATGTGTACTCAGCTAAGCACGGGTAGGTTTTTCGCAGTGTTTAGCGTCCCTGTGTAACAAGTTTATACTGCTATTTAGTACGTCGTGTTTCTCCATCGGAAGGTGGTAAGCCTAATCTAGCCAAAAGTCTTAATATGGTAAGTGTGCTACTACTTCAGTGACTGACGTTTCCGGACATGTTTTGTTATACACAAGTTTTGCACCATATCTCGTATGCGTTTTAGTTATCTTGTGCGCCGTTTGACAATTTTACCGAATGTGCTATATCCTTTATTATGTCAGTAAATGTGTTAATCTACTTCGTGTCCTGAAATATTGACAATGGGCGGTTCGTTTGGTGGTTGTTTCTGGTATTCAAGTATAGTACTTTACTCTCTGCGAAAGTTTTTATACACCACGGAGAACCTGGGCTGTTGGGCGGTTTGCTTGGGTTTCGGAGTTCTTCGTCGGTGGGTGTATCAGGATGCCCCATTTCCCTTTCACTGGGTGAACGGGTCGTCACACCCGAGGAATCTACGTCATCCAGTAGACAACGTTGGTTGTATTCGCACGGGGGTCCTGCCCAGTAACACAAGGACCAGAGGACGGCAACTTTCTTCTGCACTGAGTCCACCTCTTGGGTACAAAATACACATTGCGGGTGTGGAGTTTCTGCAGGTAGAGCTTGGGCAGCCCGCGTACCCCGTAACAGAATATATATCGCCGTTTCGCTGCATAAGGGCGTATTCGAAGTATACTAGATCTTGCACTTTTTTATTGACATAATGTCTTATTTCAAAATACACAGCAGAAATATCGTAGACTCTATATGACTTTACGCGGTTACTTTTGTATTTAGACGATTTAGTCTAATAGCCCTGGGTTGGAGTGAAGGCGAGAATGGCGTTACAATGCTGGGGATTATCGCGGCACCAGCTAGTCTGCGGCATCGTGTATAATATGAGTATATATTCATTTTCTTATTTCTTGTACGCATGTAAATCAACTCTTGTGTTCTCAATTTTGTATGAAAAATTATATTGCATCATATACATGCTGACGCTCCGAGGTCTCAGAGGGTATCGCCGGGAGGAATATGTCATCTCGACCGGGGTACTCACGATAGCCGGGGAAGGTCTTCCAAGAGGGCGGTGCGTGTCGAAAAATGTGGACGACCCCCATCCCCGACCTCTTCATTGCTGCCAATTTTACCCCAATTTTAACAATTTTCACTCTATATTTGCCAACGTTTGCTAAAATTTTCCAAATTCCAGGTAGCTATAGGGTGGTACCTTTGGGGGACTACATTAGGGTCTGGGGGTAGCGCCTTTAACGCCTTCTTCGGCATATAGGAATTACATAATACAGTACACAAAGAATATAACGCATTATATTCTTGCAGAAGCTGTAAAAATTGGTTGTAACATACTATAGCTTCACCTATATCTATTACTCAGCATTCTGTTTTGCGTCGAAACATATTTAATCTAATTAATTGCAATTAATTGGAATCCAGCTCGTCAATTGAACAATTCGGAAATTAATTTTTCATCCTTTAAGTGTTTACACCCCTGCTTACAATTACATAGGTCACATATCTTGGTTTGACCTAGTCACGCAATGAACCATTTGCTATGCAATGAACTATTTTTTGCATTTGCTCACAAAAAAAGATTTCTTTTAATTTTTGTTTAACATCTTCGCCGAGCGGATCAAAAGCTTGGCCCATGTAATCTTTAGGGGCCGGACGTTATAACGTTAGAAAAAAAACAGCTCAGAGCTGTGGGCTCGAACCGCGGCAGCACCCCACCCAGCCCACTTAGGGTTAGGCTTTGTACATGGTTCATATAGTGGCCTTAGCTTAGGCTAAGAAGGGCTAAGGGTTAGGCTTAGTATATGAAGAACGGCATAGCAAGCATTTCACTTCTGCCCCTAAACGCTACATTGGACAAAAGGTCTATAAAGCGCTGCTCTTCATCATATGATTTGCGGCTATGTTTACGTACTTGATTCAACTTGTTTTAGCTTTGCATGTTTAAGTTGATTACGCCGATTGTATTATTAGAAAGTCTAATATATATCAGTATAAAATATTAAATAGTTCGTACTACAACTATCATCGTCTGAAAACGAGATTTGATAAATGTTTGTGTACAAAACATAAAAAAAATTATCTTACCATTTCGACTTCGTGCTACGTTGAGCTAAATCTTACAGCAAATATTATTATGAAAACTTCTGTATGTATTTCTCCGGTTTTAGAAATAAAAATATATTCTCAAAATGTCTCAAAACCAATATTCATTAAGTATGCTTTACAGCAAAAAAGTCTATATAAATTTTGAGTACAGAAGTAGTTTGGTTTCATAAGTAGATAAAATTAATAATAAATTTAAATTGATACTTAAATTATCTTTCAATATGTCGTTAGAAGCCACAAAATTACCGTAAACCACCTCTTATTTTACAACAAACTTATTTTCGTATATGGCAGATAGCAAATAATTATCATTTTATCAAAATTTCAGAGGCAATATTAAGGCTTCACTTTAGGTAAACACATGAAGATCAAAAAAAGATTATCGTACAATATCGAAAACAAATACGTAAGTAAAATCAAATATGACATTAAGCAACGGCATGGAGATCAGCAATAATTTTAGTTATTTATGATATCGACTTTGGCTTCTGCGGAACACAAATATGAAGGCTAGAAAAGGTTTCTGATCATGTTATATACCAAAAAGAGTCAAAAGGATTAAAATTAGGCACCGTTTTGATACGGCGTTGCATTAGGTGCTACAAGTGTTACATGATTTCGTATGTGGCTTACGTGACGTAGTTACTACCAAATTATACCTTTTCACCTTTTATCAAGCTGTTAAACTGTATAAGCTTAAGATTCACTGCATAATCATACTGCGCTTAGAACGGTATATTTTTTGCATCCGGCTACTGAAATATGCAAACATATTGAAATGTGACATGTACAATTGTTGCGAATATTTTAGGACCGGATCACATGGAAACGCATCAGTTCAAATCGAAAGTAATGTGAACATGCCCTAAGGCAAAACAAAACGGTACCAGAGTGATTGAGGTTCCTGAAAAATTTACCAAGTTTACTACTGTTTGTTGCGCAAACATTGTAAACTTGGTATTATGCTATTTAACGGATATCCCTACTACAAATAACTTATCTGGCACAGTTATAGTCTCATCTCGACACGGTTAGTAAGACCGATCATTTGGGACAGTTTTAGACTCTGCGTTTTCTCGATGTCCTTGCGGACAGCAATCGTCTCCGGACCAAGCTATGTGTCGCTGTAGATTGCAATAATGACTGAAAACTGTTCCTCTGTGGCAACTGGCTGTCATTCAGTTGAAACAAACATTCTAAAAACGATAGATAGCAGAAAGGTTAACCTTACGTCTGTTAACGATTGCAAGCAACCGTCACCTCCAGCCAACAAAACGTGTGTACCCCGCACCAGTCAAAAAATGCTGACAGAAGTAGTAATTTGTCACTGTGCTGCCCGATTTTCCCGGTAGCATAAAACCTCTCAGTGGATAAACGCCGAGCCTCATACAATCTTTTTGTTGAGGCTTGTAAAGGTTGCCTGATGCTAAATGAAGTTGGACTCCACTATGAAAAAACGATTACATGAAAACGGTCGTGTGGGTGAGAAGCACATTGAAGACAGCGTAGTTCATACAGCACAGTACCCCTTAACTTTTTCTGAGAATATATATAATGTTATACAATGTAAAAATATAACTATACCTAATATAATACTTTGTAAGGAAATCAAAGCTTTTGCCAAGCGCAAGTTGCTAAGTTTGAGTTAGCTCAGTGGTCTGAAATTATGCATGCAATTGATAACATTTATGTTGCACAGGTTGCCTACATTACCCCATAATATTTATTTAAGTGATTATCGCTGCATTCATTGTCAACTCTGGTCGACACTCAACGAAATTCGAAGACAGTCGACGTATTGCACACTTTTCTTCACTTGAAAATTAACTTCATGGAAACGCCTGGAATGTTGGGCACATGATCGATCATGTCCGTAGCCCATGTCAACTTCAGGGGCCGAAGCATAACTAAACAATGTGCTCTCAACCATCCTGCAAGAAGAAATTAAAGATGCGCCCCCAACCAACATCTTTTATACCATGTACAAAACGTTGTTAGCGAACAAAACTCGAATTTCAACAGCCGTATCCAAACATAAGTTCCATAACGCCATTAGCGAAGACAATTCGGTCCCTGTACATTAAACCAGGGTGTTGCGAACATTTCCAAAAATAAGGTGAGGGAATATGAAACGGACTAATTTCTGTTCTTTAACGCAAAAATGAAATTTGTGTTCAGTTAAGTCCAAGAATGGCAATCGCTTTTGTCAAAAGAGGATGGTAAGGGGCGCAGCTTAAGTTTACTCATGCATAATGCATACCACGCCGTTCTCGATATATGCAAATAATAAGCCTCAGCCTTAGCTAACACTAAGCGGCCCCGGGAGGCTTCCTCCTCCGAACGCCCGCTCTAAGCTGTTCTTTTTCTAGCTGTTCTTTTCTAGCTTTCTGTTCTCATTCGGAAGGAGCTTTTGAAAGAAATACGACCAATTTCGGATGTTTCTAAGGATAGTCCTGCTTTTTTTTAATAAAATAGGCCGTTGACACCAAAATCAATGTGCATTTTCGTAGAAATTGTCAGTGTGCGCTTGCTTTTGGCACGTCCAGAAAGTGTTTTTGCTCTACTTGAGTATAAATAAACTCATATGAACATCACATTTACGCCTAAAGCCAATGAATTAACTGCCGGGAATTGTTCGTGGATAAGACGGCTCAGACCTGATAGCGCGAATTGATGTGCTTTTTCCACCAGTTAGACAGCAAAATCCGAGAAATGGAACTTTATTACATAGTAAAATGCAATAAAGTCAGAGAGCGAATTGACTCAGTTTTTAATTTTAAAACGAATTTTCCGAACTTTGGCATAGGAACGAATTGTATCTCAAGAAAAAAATCAAGCACGCTCAGCTTTACGGATAAACTTAGCTGATCTATTCCGTTACTTCGCTGTCTACAAATTCACTGGTTCTGATTGTGAAGCAGGCTACATCGGTTGTTCAAACCGACATTTGTTAACTATAAGTTCGTTGACCATATTTACAAAACCTTAGCAGTTTTACTTGGTGATGGCTAAAGACCGCGGTATTCTTTTTTAGTTTTCCAACAAATGGTATACTATTTAATACTGAATTGCTGATATATCTACTATCGAAATGGGGGTCAATGTTTGCCAAATGGGGTCCTCTCTTTATTAACGCCGCTATTCTGGTAGCACCTTAACACTACAGCGGGAATCTATCTCAAGAGGTACAGTCAAGACCGGTCCGACCTCCTGGCAATGAAATTGTGTAACAACTCACTGTAGCTAGCAATACCAAGTAGATTGCATCCTGATATATTGTTACTCACTGGTGAATATATAGTTAGAAACCGAACGTTGGAGATCACATATCAATTTGTTGTAATAGATCGCAGCCAAGATTTTATTTTTGGTCAAAAACATGGCTTTTTGACCACGATTTAAAAATTACCAGCATTGTTTATCATTGATATTATTAAACATGACAAATGCTCGATACCAAAATATGTATAAAATACAAAAACCAGTTTTAATATTAGGTTCAAGTAGTGATTTTAACATGGTATCTTAAATTTGTATATATTATGCTTATTTCTAAAGACTAAATCTTAAATTTTTGCTAAATTATGCTCACAAACTCGCTGCGGTCGCCTTCTATATTTTCATTTGTGAAAACCAAGGCGAATTTATTATCGCTGGGAATATTCTCTTAAGTGCTACTTGGAACTCTCGCCTCATTTGATTCATGACTGCTCACAGGCCTTCTAAGAGAGCGCTGTAATCGTCGACATTTCCTGTTCCGACTTGTTTATAATTTTTGTGCATAAAAGTATCGAATTCTAACATATCGGATTAATTTTATAGTTTTATTGAGTCCAATCACAGCAAAATTATGTCCACTGAGCACTGAAGTACTTTTCAGGTATATAATTCCTTGCAAATCAAATATTAAACTACAGTAAAAAGTCCAAATTTTCGGAGCTTGGCTCAATAATTTATTCCCCGACGTTTCCTCAAATTGCAACATTATCTTAACTAGAGCGCAGATTTGTGCGAGTTGCGCTCTAAAATGCATTACCTAAGAACAATATTGGTTATCAAAGCAACAGTTCACTGATGCTGTAAAGTATTGTAATATTTCAGCTTGTCATTATTTAAGTTGTACGATGCATGAGTGATTAAATATAGTTGTGTATAAAATTAGAAGCCTACGTGGGATTATATAAACGCAAAAAGGCACTGATTCCTACTGGCACACTCTAAATTCAAAGCTACCAGATTTATTTATAATTACGTTTCTAAAATTCGCAATTCGAACATCAAAAATACCAAAACCTTAAGTTTTTCTAAATCCTGAATTTTTCTGAAAAAAATACATATACGGATTTTTCAAAATATAATATATATAAGCTTTTAAGACCAGCGACTTTCGATAGCGTATTCACATTCCTTTAAAAGAACTAGTCTGTCAGAAATGACCACATTTGACTACGATTTCTTATAACCCAAATTTAAAAAAATCTTGAATACCAGTGCTTCAGATTCATTTTTACATTTACGACGAAACAAATAATTGCAACCAAATAGTGTATACGACTTAAGCGAAATTTGCAGCCTTTAGCAATATGAATATCCATGGTCGCTAACTGTATCGTACCTAAATCTAAGTTATTTCAGGTTGGAATTTGTTACACTGTAATAGAAACCAGAATGAAAAAGAGCATTGCATGTTTCTTCGTACAGCCGATGAATGTATATTAAGTTTGAAGCATTCCGCATATCCATGAACGCACATTTGAAAACCCAAAATTCGGAAAACTTAGCATTGCAAAATATTAACGCCAGGGATTCAGTTTAGCAAAATTAATTTTGGGCAGACCCACAATACCAGACAATTTTCCGACCGGCCGATAAAAATTCCAACACTACTGGCACGTGCCTGGCTCGCTCAAATAGTACCACATAACCAACAACACAAGGTTTATTCTATTTAACGTCGAACAACAACATTAATATTAAACACAATCGACCAAAATGCGTTAAACAAATCTTTCTAAAATTTTAAATAAACTTTACATACACATCACAAAAAATTGATCTAAATACAATAAAGAAGTCATAAATTGCTCCAATTTTCCAAGCCCGCACAGCCGAAAATATACACTCCAAGATCACAAACGCGAGTAGCTTCCCTCTTCTAAAACTAGAGCGCCTTATGTAGCTTATCAATGAAGAGTCAGCGCGTTTCCATCGCAACACCGTCTTAAAAGCACAGCCAAGCGAAACCAACAAGGTGCCCGTCACTGTCACAATCAACTGTGTTTCTATAATTTTATTACTTGCTCCACAGTTTACCCTGTAGTCAGCGATTTGAAAAACGACAGTGTTATTTACGATCCCTTCGTATCTTCAAAATTGTAGCTCAGAAATCAACAGTAAATTTGTAACAGAAAAAAGTAGCAAATGCGGCTTCAGGTTTTTTTGCTAAATTTGAAGCTCAAAATTTTCTTACTTTTTGTTCATCAATGAATAAACTAAGGTGCTATAAAAGTTTCTAAACAGTGTGCGTGCTAAAACCGAAACCAGATTTAAAGCTGAATGTTTCGAAATGTGAACGAAACTTTCTCTTATGCGGCGTTCACGTTATAATGTCCCCGCATTTTTGGAACTTTTGACCCCCTGTAGTCGCGACCCTACCGTATAGACAGTAAGGGTGACACCCATACTGTAAATCAAATGCCGAGGGTGTACGACACACCTTTAGCTACTAAATTTTTTCTAGACAGTGTCGTACACACCCTTAGCTACGAATTTGGCGCGAATTAACTATAACGGGCACCGTATGTAGCTAATGCGGTTTATTAGTCAACTGTCCTGTGTAGTTTTTTTCTAAATTCTCGATATTTGTATCTAGCCCATATATATGAACATTGCTCAAATAATTCCGAACAGTGTCAATAAAACTGCCAGAAGACACGGTGTGCCTGACTATGTCGGCAAGTGGTAATACACGTAACTAGCTACCGTTGAAAAAATTTATTAAAAACATGGGGGTGTCTACGACACCCTGTTGTCAACAGTGTGTCTGACACTGTGTGGGGTACATAGGTTCCAAACGTTGGGGACATTATAACGTGAACGCCGCATTAATGTTGCCGTCCATAAACAGTTAATTTATCGCAGATAACGTCTATAACTTGTCAGATAAAACACCATACGGCTATGATTATAAAAAATTTTCTTACAGACGAATCCGAATCTCCATTTTCTAAAACGATTATACTCGATCGGTAAAAAGAAACTCCGAACCATACATATATACTAGTACAAATGACAATAACTAAACACATACGATCAGCTAATAGACGAAGTTTCGTAACTTTATAATAGTATTCTATGAAGTTTAACCTAAATTTAACGCCTGCTTATAGAAAGAACTTTAAACAATGCAATAACAAGAAATTAATCAATAAACCACAAGGCTTTGGTACACTGCACAGTGCACACGTGCATTACGGCTGCTCTGCAGAGAACATTTGTTCAACAGAAGTACAAAATAATCATTTTTCTTACTTTCTTTCTTCTGGGTTTCTGGAGCCGAAAAATTCCAAAACACTAACTGGCGATTTCTTCTTTTAAAACTGCGTCATTCTGGGAATCCAGGCAGTTGTTTGGCTTCGTTTACACTTCACCGATAACTAACTCACTGTATGTAAGAAAGAGTTCAGAATAATGTCCGTCTGATAACGAAAAATGCAAACTCGATATTAGTAAGGTTAAAGTTAAAAGACATGGCAGCCATATGGGCGTGACAGCATCCCAGGAAACCAATTTACACAGGCGAAACAATGCAACAATAATAAGCTCGATATACGACGTAGCAATGAACAGTGTATTAATACATTGTCAATATAAACGTAGCAATGAACAATGTATTAATACAATGTCAATATACAATGTAGCAATGAACAATGTATTAATACAATGTCAATATACAACGTAGCAATGAACAATGTATTAATACAATGTCAATATAAACGTAGCAATGAACAATGTATTAATACAATGTCAATATACAATGTAGCAATGAACAATGTATTAATACAATGTCAATATAAACGTAGCAATGAACAATGTATTAATACAATGTCAATATACAACATAGCAATGAACAATGTATTAATACAATGTCAGTATAAACGTAGCAATGAACAATGTATTAATACAATGTCAATATACAACGTAGCAATGAATAATGTATTAATACAATGTCAATATAAACGTAGCAATGAACAATGTATTAATACAATGTCAATATACAACGTAGGAATGAACAGTGTATTAATACAATGTCAATATACAAAGTAGCAATGAACAGTGTATTAATACAATGTCAATATAAACGTAGCAATGAACAATGTATTAATACAATGTCAATATAAACGTAGCAATGAACAATGTATTAATACAATGTCAATATACAATGTAGCAATGAACAATGTATTAATACAATGCCAATATACAACGTAGCAATGAACAGTGTATTAATACAATGTCAATATACAACGTAGCAATGAACAGTGTATTAATACAATGTCAATATACAACGCAGCAATGAACAGTGTATTAATACAATGTCAATATACAACGTAGCAATGAACAATGTATTAATACAATGTCAATATACAACGTAGCAATGAACAATGTATTAATACAATGTCAATATAAACGTAGCAATGAACAATGTATTAATACAATGTCAATATACAATGTAGCAATGAACAATGTATTAATACAATGCCAATATACAACGTAGCAATGAACAGTGTATTAATACAATGTCAATATACAACGTAGCAATGAACAGTGTATTAATACAATGTCAATATACAACGTAGCAATGAACAGTGTATTAATACAATGTCAATATACAATGTAGCAATGAACAATGTATTAATACAATGCCAATATACAACGTAGCAATGAACAGTGTATTAATACAATGTCAATATACAACGTAGCAATGAACAGTGTATTAATACAATGTCAATATACAACGTAGCAATGAACAGTGTATTAATACAATGTCAATATACAACGTAGCAATGAACAGTGTATTAATACAAGGTCGATTGTGTACTGTAAACAACGAGGTCACTTGGCAACATCACTACAATAGTAAATTGCAAGTAGGTTTCAAAGTAGTAATAAATTGTACACTAGATTGCGAAATTAAATTCATGGATTGTCTTAATAGTTATAGAAATATATATACCACGTAGCAATGAACAGTGCATTTAACACAATTTATTTTGACCTTTCAGACAAAATCTTTGTTTAATCGTCTAGCGTGTGTCTAATTTTTGTGCACCACATCCTCTCCTCACTCATTTCGAAATATGCGGTTCGTACTAAGGAAGGAATTAGGGTCGAGTTTTTCAACCCGACCCGACCTGACCTTGTTCTTTTTTTAAATCACATATTCTACAAAATCTAAGACAAGCATGGTTCAACAGAAGTCTTCATTTACATAGGTTGTTTTATCGCTCCGGATATT
>JASANE010011591.1:0-43884 GCA_030248225.1 Trileptium ribeirensis
TAAACTGCAAAAGTACTTACCAAAAATGTATATTACGTTTAGGGCGTTTGGCTTTCAACTATGGAGCAATGTTAAAATTTCATTTTTTCGAAAGAATTGGGTTACAATGAGCCTGAAATGAACCCTCAGCAATAATAATTTACGACGAATATAACGACACTTAGGTTTACTTCGTTGCAACTTACGTATTGTTTTTCAGGCTTCGACGGCGTCGATTCGTTTTGTGAAATTTTGGCCGAACACATTTGGTCGCGCGCGTTCGACGTACTTCGCCGCTGTCCTACGTTATTCAGCCAATGTCTGCCGCTGAAGTAATACACAATTTTGTGCCTTCACAGAATAATTATCATCGTCATCAGCACCATCATCGCCACCATCAGTTGCCGAATTATTATCAAGCTTCGTTCGATCCGCTTCGATCGTTTCAAAGACGCCCTGCACTGTTTCCGTATTTGTCGCTCCACGGCGGTCTGCCGGAGGTGGGGATTTATTTATCAGCAACAGCAGCAGTATAGCAGCGAGGACGTGTTGTCCAGGTCATTGGAGTTCTCAATCCGGTCATCATTGTCGAAAATGTGGTGGCCGATTTCCAAGGTCTAGGGCCGCTTCGATTGCTATGGAAGCGCATCGTGAAATTTGTGGGACGAAGCAAACGGTAGAAATGCCGACGAGTAATGCCGTCAAGAATCACAAGCGAATTCCGGAGGCGAGTGCGACTATCCCCGGCGATTCACTTTTGCGTGATACCAGTATCCAGTTTGTCAAGGATAGCAAGAATAGCTATCTGGAAAACGGTGTTCACAGTCCAGAATTACTGGCTGAAGACGACACGAACTAGTAGCCTTCCCGAAAGTTGGGAGCGGAGTCAACTATTATTGTGTCAAAGTTTAGATACCAGCGTGATGCGAAGCCCAGCGGCGGATATTAACCCGTTGTCTTCCTATGCCTTGAGGTCGTTCACACGGCCGAGCGAATCAGATGCTCATGGGAGACGTACATATAGTACGGTTCAGGCAATGGGTGAGGAAGAAAATTTAAAACCTAAAATAGTGAGGCGTCGCCAGTATTCCGGTACACCGAAATCAGCTGAATTATTACGATTCCAGCAAAATTCTGGGTGCATAGATGAGATGAGATTCGAATACCGCAGGTGTTTCTCGGAAGTTATCGGAAACGAAAGTCAAGCCGG
This sequence comes from Trileptium ribeirensis, assembly GCA_030248225.1. Taxonomy (NCBI): domain Eukaryota; kingdom Metazoa; phylum Nematoda; class Enoplea; order Enoplida; family Thoracostomopsidae; genus Trileptium; species Trileptium ribeirensis. The sequence continues at coordinate 1,190 of JASANE010011591.1, forward strand.
CACAACTGGAGACGCTCAGCCTGACGCCGCACAAGGATTCACGGAGCAGGAGTTCGATTGGCTTCAACTAAGTGATGCTGTTGCTGATGACAGCTCTGACGATGCTACGACAGTCGCTGTTGACGATATGAGCATTAATACTGGTCGACGTGACACTGGTGAGAAAAATGTTAGTGGCGGTGTCATTTGTTTTACGGTTGGTCCTGCCGATGTTGAGCGTCGAAAATTGACTCCTGTTTCCGAATTCATGTCAGCATTCGCTTTTCCTGGTATCCGCCAATGTGAAGTGGAAAATGAGGAGCGACGAAAAATTTTGAAAAACGAATCCCAAAACGGGGCCGACGGAAATGCGACCAGCTCAGAATCTGGTTATATGACAGAATCAGACGGTGGCGCTACCGTGGCATCACGGCATGCAGTGACTCGCTCGAGCAGCGATCCGGAATTTAAGGCAAGGGAGCAAGACGCCCTGCGTCAGAGATACTTCTAGGCAAGCCTTAGAATTTAAATCTGGTGGTGATATTTGTGTCAAAGATCAATCCTCGGAGACGCAAAATTTATCGAATGTAGTTGTCATAAATGATCGAACTATCAGCAAAAGCAGTGTTGGACCTGCAGGCGCTCGTCACAGGCATCACAGCAATTATTACAATAGTGTTGAGCTGATAGTTGGGAGTGCCCCGGCGTCGGATTCAGATTCGTCATCAGCAGCTGCAGCAAAATGCGCGGATCGTATGCGGCGCCTTGCGATGAGAAAAGCAGCTACCGCTTATCATCACCATCATCATCACTATCATCAACATTCACCTACAGTGCTCGATCAGTGTCACAACGTGCCGCCGTCGGTTCAGCAAGAGCAATTGTTGCAATTAGACAACCTGGATCCTATCAATTCAACAACAAGTGAAAATTTGCAGAAATCAGCGGTGTCACCGCAACGGGGCATTGGATTCGAAGAAGGAGGACGACCCAGCACAACGCTACAACGGCATAGTCAAACTGGCAACAGCAGTGAGGTAAGCCCACACAGTATCAACAGCTGCAATCAGCTTACCTGGCCTGCTACTCGCGAGGGTGCCAAAAAGTATTATGGAATCCCGAAAATTTTCGCCGCTGTACAGCCGTTACAATCGAAAGTAGGGACCGGTGCTTCGGTGCTCAGCGGTTCCACCGATGTGCCAAACGATGCTCCCTTACCGAGGTAGTAGGTGTTGTTGGTGTGTATGGACGACCCGAAATACTAAAAACCAATTTACTTGTGGTGTCTGGCAAAGCACTTTGTGTTCGTGGTTCCGGAACTATTACGAGGACATGGTTTTAGAGTAACCGGTTTTAAATAATATTGGTGACAATCTTGCCTTACGGCGACACTCGCTACTACCTAAGCTGGGAACATGCTAATCAGCTCATGAATACTTTTTGTGATTTTTTAGCTAATAAATGGTACGATTGCATTTTTTAGTGTTTCCCAATAACCAGCTGGAGACTTGGTCTTGGTACGTTTTATTTCTAATGATTTCTGTTTTTTGTATGTAAAACTTAAAGTCCTAGGTGCGAATCCTGACGTCTCGGTATTTTTTGATATTCCATATTTTTAGCGTGATAACTGCGAAATTTGGTCTGATGATGCGGTTTTATTAAGTAATCTGCTCCGCTTTTTACCGCTGTTGAAAATGGAAAACTTTTAGTTTGGAAGGTTGCTGCCGACTGATTGATATAACATTTAAGCCGCAGACCATCGAAAATGCAGCCACGGCCATACTGCACACACACCGGACAACGCGTTAAGACGCATTTGCGTCCGCTGTTTGGACAGCTAATTCCGACCGTGACAGTTGTCACCAGTGCAGGCTACTGCGTTGTCTGATGCAATATTTTGCAAGGTAGCTTCTTATTGTGTGATGCCACTGAATTGGAGATTTTAAGTAGTTGGATTTCGATGTCAAGTTCACCAACTTCAGAAATCGCAACCCATTGATTTCGAATTTAGATTATAGTAACCCTAAATTTTACATCATATTGTTAGAAAAAAGACACAGCTGGCAAGTTAAGGGGGCAGCCTCCCTTTTATGTGTCTTATATAAGCACCTAAGCTCTAAGCTATTCTTTTTCTAGCAATTATAACGTATTGCACCCTAGAGTTACCAGACTTAGTCTAGTCGAGAGTTGGGAGCTAACAAGCAATTATTCTGCGGTATCATGTGATGTTGAAAATATATTTACTTTTCTTTTCAGCCTCGGCTCTTGTGTGATATTAATTGGTGGAAACTTATTAAATATTAAACTGCCAGTGTATTCTTATTCCTGTATCTTAGTTTATAAAATTCATTCTAATTTTGGTGTTATGTATATACATTTTTTATAATGTGGTAAATAATAATAAATTATTTTACGTTGACATCCTTCCGCTAAATTTCTTTGTACGCCGCTTTTAATTTCGTCACGATGGCAGAATTATTTTTCAGTTTGGTAGCCCTGACCAATATGAAACTTAAGAGCGTAACGTTTTATGAACGTTTCTACATATGCTAAACCTAAGATCTTGCGTCTCGCCTTAATACACTACACTTACTTTTCCTAACCCATATAACGAAAAGAGGAAGCGCATTTAAATGGGTTACAAGATGAAGCGCCGAAACATTAAAAGGACCACTGCCATTTATTGAACTTCCGATTCCGTTTTTACGCAAATGAGTTTTTGGATTTATCCGAATAACAACCTTGGTGTATGTTTAGGATGCTGCTCCTAAATTAATGCTACCGGACTTTAAATGTCAGGCATATCGATTCACCAAATGGAGAGGGAAATCTGCCGTGGTGGCGAACCTGTGGCGCAGTTTTGACGGAATTTTCAGGTTATTTTACTACATATTGAAATAAAATTTCTATCCAGTTTTATGGCTTGTATCGAATGCCTGAGCTGCTAGTAGTATACAAATTATGATATTGTCGTAGGCTGTAGAAGTCAAATCCAGTATATATTTTATAGGGTTCCGAAATGGTAGCATTCCGCAAGAAATTTTATGCTTCGTTATGTTTAGATATTTTCAGTAGTATAGAAAATGCTGGTTTTCCCCCCCCCCCCACATATGTGGTGGTGAGTGAGGTGGACATATGGTTTCTGTCAAATCAAAAAACAATACATTTCGGTTTGATGAATAATGATTGAGCAAGCCAAAAAGGCGTTGCTAAGCAACAAAAATAGGACAGTAATTTATGGATATATGTAGTATTTGAGTAAACTCAAATAATTATTGTGTGGCACAATACGCTTAAAACTTACATACAACCATTATGTTACGTTTAATGCAGAAACAACACAGAATAATGTTTATGGCAAAACTAACTTAGTACTAAACAAACCCGAAGAAGTGATAAACGATCAGCATGTAGTCGGAAAGCTCAATTATCATATGATAGGATACATAGAAAACAATTCCCCACTGACGAACACATATGGCTGATAAAATGACATCATATTTGCTCTATATTGAACTTACTCGACACAGCTCATAATTTATTCTACTTGCAATGATTGCCTAGGTTACGTTTTTAGCTCTAACAGTGTCATATATGAGATCTAGAATAACATCATAGTTGTTTCTATGTCGTGCTAATTCAATACATCTCATATCACTTTGGGTTTCAAATCCACCACTGATTACTATTTTGAATTTGGCAGTATCGTGCATGATATTCAAGTGTCTACTTAACTGTACAATAGCTCTTTAAATTGTTGCATAACAAAGGTGTGGCATAAGTCGTAACAAACAGTGATCATACATCTAATAAATGACTATGTACATTGATTATGCGGCGTTTACGTTATAAAACGCCCGCCATGTGGAAGATTTGTCCACGTGTGGTCATGACCACACCATGGTGCATGGTACTCGGAAGGGCATACAGTGCAGCACAAGTCATGGTGTCGCTGACACCATGTATAATACACTATGGTGTCTTCGACACCCTATGTTTGCATACTTATTTTTAAAAAAGGCGGGAAAACTAGCTAACTGAAATTTCAAATGATCTACGCTAATTGATTGTAACCCATAAACCATTCCGTTGAAATCTTTGAACAGGAAGTGCGCGGACAGAAGTTAAACCGTATAAACACCATAAAACGGAAAAACGTCACGACATCTTTCCAAAAGACTTTCATCGAAGTTAGCTAGAAGTTAATGGTGTCCATGACACCATATATAAACGCTGATGGTGTCCGAAACACTATAAAGAATTGCTTAGAATACAGTGTTGTGTTCTCTACACTATATCGATAACGGTGTTAGGCAGGCTGTACGTGGACAAAACTTCAACATGGCGGGCAACTTATAACGTAAAAGCGGCATTAGTATGATTAATATCAGCAACCACAAGTATTCTGGAATGCTCAGTCAAGTTCTTTTACTTAAATGAAGTGAAATTATATAGCTAAGTAATTTTATAAGTTATATTTTAATAACTTTTCAACCAATAATCATAAAGTAAAAATAATCTATTCCTATAGGTTTTCTAGCATGCTTCCAGCTATGCTGATTTCATATTCTTGTTACTTAAATAAAGCTAAGTTACATCGCTAATAACATATAAGTTATACTTTAATAATCTTTTTAACTCACAGCTGGAAGCTTACAGAAATTAGCAGCTATAAGTTTTCTACTACGGTGATTTCATTTTTCTACTATTTAAATAAATCTAAGTTACATAGCTAATATGTTATAATTACGAAGTTAGTACTTTATAAGTAATAATTTAATAACTTTTCAACCAGATAGTCATAAAATAACACAAATTCAAAACTATAGGTTTCTAACCACGTTGATTTCATATCTGTTACTTAAATAAACCTAAGTTACATAGCTAATAATTTTTAGTTACGTAGTTAATAATTAATAATTTATGAATTAATAACTCTTCAACCAATAGTTATAAAATATTGAAAATTTATACTTATAGGTTTTCTTATATTCAGATTTCCTTTTTGCTACTTAAATAAAGTTAAGTTACATAGCTAATAAGTTTTAGTTACATAGCTAACAATTAATACATTATAAATTAATAACTTTTCAACGAATAGTCATAAGATAATAAAAATTTTTAAGAATAAATCAGCTTCTACTATTTTAAATGCACTAAAATCAGTCTTTGAACAAACTAAACCTCAAAATTTTCAAACGGATAATGGTAAAGAGTTTGTAAATAACTTGTTATATGATTATCGCAAGGAAAGTGGTATAAACTTTTATACTGCTGAGAATAAGGAAACAAAACTAAGTATTGCCGAACGTTTTATACGCACTTTGAAATAAAAAATATATAAATATTTAACAGCAAACAATTCCCGTAGACATATTGATAATCTTCAATCACTTGTAGAAAGTTATAATAATACTGAAAACAGTTATGGTTTCACACCTTCAAGGGTTGATAATGAGGATGAAATTCGGGAAAAGTTATTTCCAGCGCAAGATGTGGATGTTCGATATAAATTTCACTTATGCGGCGTTTACGCTATAAAACACCCGCCATGTGGAAGATTTGTCCCTGTGTGAACACGACCATACCATGGTGCATGGTAGTCATAAGGACTATACTATGCAGAACAGGTAATAGTGTCGCGGATACCGTGTTCAATACACTATGGTGTCTTCGACGCCCTATGTTTGAACAGTTGTTTAAAAAAAGGCGGGAAAATTAGCTAAGTGAAAATCCAAATTATTTAGCCTGATTGATTGTACACCATAAACAATGCCGTTTAAAGCATTGCGTAGGTAGTGTATGGTATATGGTACTATACAGCGTGTACTGTATAAACTCTCTGCTACGGAGAAACAACAAGGCATCTTCCCAAAAGATTTTATCACCTCTAGCTAGAAGTTTAGGGTGTCCATGACACCATACATATATGCTGAGGGTGTCCGAAACACCATATATAATGGCTTAGAATATAGTGTTGGTGTCCGGTACACTATATCGTTAACGGTGTTACGTTGGCCGTACGTGGACAGAACTTTCACGCTGCGGGCAACTTATAACGTTAACGTCGCATTACGTGATATTGTACGTGTTTCAAATGAACGACCTCCTTTCGAATGTGGATTTAACAAGTTGTGGTCGCGCAAAATGTTTACAATAAGTAAACAACTACCATTCAATCCTCCTTACGAGCTTGAAGATGTAAATAAGGAAACTGTATTGGGAAGATTTTATAAACAAGAGCTGCAGAATGTTAAAGTAGTGGGTGACTCGTATAAAATTGAGAAAATTATTCGCAAACGCAAGACCGAAAGGGGTATAGAGTACCTTGTACAGTGGTTTGGATATCCTAAATCAATGAATTCATGGGTACATGAAAAGGATTTACAACCGCTGTAGGGGTACAATACGGACAGAATATAGGTACACAGAGGTAAATGTATAGGGATATATGGGTACAATAGGTAGTAGCCGTAGGGGTACAGAATAGGGGTACAACAGGAGTATACAGTGGTAAATGTAGTGATATATGGGTACAATACGTACCCGTAGGGGTACAAAATACGGCTACATAGTGGTAAATATACGGGATATACGGGTACAAAACGTACCCGTATAGGTACCACGTGCACCCGTATTCTGTATCCCTACGGGTACCTATTGTACCCATGTATCCCTATACATTTACCACTGTGTACCTATATTCTGTACCATATGGGTACGTATTGTACCGTATATCCCTTACATTTACCACTATGTAGCCGTATGTTGTACCCCTGTGTACGTATTGTACCCCTACAGCGGGTGTAAATCCTTTTCATGTACCCATGTAATTCTGGAATGCTCAGTCAAGTTCTTTTACTTAAATGAAGTGAAATTATATAGCTAATAATTCATAACCTATTAATTATTAACTAAGTAACTAAAATTATTAGCTATGTAACTTAGGTTTATTTAAGTAACAGATATGAAATCAACGTGGTTAGAAACCTATAGTTTTGAATTTGTGTTATTTTATGACTATTGGTTGAAAAGTTATTAAATTATTACTTATAAAGTACTAACTTCGTAATTATAACATATTAGCTATGTAACTTAGATTTATTTAAATAGTAGAAATGAAATCACCGTAGTAGAAAACTTATAGCTGCTAATTTCTGTAAGCTTCCAGCTGTGAGTTAAAAGATTATTAAAGTATAACTTATATATTATTAGCTATGTAACTTAGCTTTATTTAAGTAACAGATATGAAATCAGCATAGCTGGAAGCATGCTAGAAAACCTATAGGAATAGATTATTTTTACTTTATGATTATTGGTTGAAAAGTTATTAAAATATAACTTATAAATTATTAGCTATATAATTTCACTTCATTTAAGTAAAAGAACTTGACTGAGCATTCCAGAATACTTGTGGTTGCTGATATTAATCATACTAATGCCGCTTTTACGTTATAAGTTGCCCGCCATGTTGAAGTTTTGTCCACGTACAGCCTGCCTAACACCGTTATCGATATAGTGTAGAGAACACAACACTGTATTCTAAGCAATTCTTTATAGTGTTTCGGACACCATCAGCGTTTATATATGGTGTCATGGACACCATTAACTTCTAGCTAACTTCGATGAAAGTCTTTTGGAAAGATGTCGTGACGTTTTTCCGTTTTATGGTGTTTATACGGTTTAACATCTGTCCGCGCACTTCCTGTTCAAAGATTTCAACGGAATGGTTTATGGGTTACAATCAATTAGCGTAGATCATTTGAAATTTCAGTTAGCTAGTTTTCCCGCCTTTTTTAAAAATAAGTATGCAAACATAGGGTGTCGAAGACACCATAGTGTATTATACATGGTGTCAGCGACACCATGACTTGTGCTGCACTGTATGCCCTTCCGAGTACCATGCACCATGGTGTGGTCATGACCACACGTGGACAAATCTTCCACATGGCGGGCGTTTTATAACGTAAACGCCGCATAATCAATGTACATAGTCATTTATTAGATGTATGATCACTGTTTGTTACGACTTATGCCACACCTTTGTTATGCAACAATTTAAAGAGCTATTGTACAGTTAAGTAGACACTTGAATATCATGCACGATACTGCCAAATTCAAAATAGTAATCAGTGGTGGATTTGAAACCCAAAGTGATATGAGATGTATTGAATTAGCACGACATAGAACAACTATGATGTTATTCTAGATCTCATATATGACACTGTTAGAGCTAAAAACGTAACCTAGGCAATCATTGCAAGTAGAATAAATTATGAGCTGTGTCGAGTAAGTTCAATATAGAGCAAATATGATGTCATTTTATCAGCCATATGTGTTCGTCAATGGGGAATTGTTTTCTATTTATCCTATCATATGATAATTGAGCTTTCCGACTACATGCTGATCGTTTATCACTTCTTCGGGTTTGTTTAGTACTAAGTTAGTTTTAATGCCATAAACATTATTCTGTGTTGTTTCTACATTAAACGTAACATAATGGTTGTATGTAAGTTTTAAGCGTATTGTGTCACACAATAATTATTTGAGTTTACTCAAATACGACATATATCCATAAATTCCTGTCCTATTTTTGTTGCTTAGCAACGCCTTTTTGGCTAGCTCAGTCATTATTCATCAAACCGAACTGTGTTGTTTTTTGATTTAACAAAAACCATATGTCCACCCCACTCACCACCACATATGTGGGGGGGGGGGATAAAACCAGCATTTTCTATCTGCTTTCACTGCTTCCCTGTATGTTATGTAAATTGAGGTTCGTTTACAAAAGCTATAATTCTTGCATTAAAAGAATAAGAACTCAGTTTTGTGATAGTGGTAGAGACAATAATTATTTCTATTATTACTGAATATTTGGAATAAAGATTCTCTAAAACTATGCAATGGGCTATATAACTTAAAATATTAGACATTGTGTTGGTTTGCGTTTATGCCTACATAAGTCAACCGTTTCATTCCCAGCTCAACCAATTTGCATTAGCGCAGTTTGCAACACGTCGTGTACACAAAAGTATGTCGCGTTGGGTATGTCTGTACGCGCGTTGGTATTCGCTCACTTCCTGAGGTTCCTTAACGTTAAAGTTCCTCTTTGGCTACACCGATCCTAGGTCGAAGAGCAGAAACTAAACTGTTCTTTTTTCACACGATATAAATCTGCCACCGCTCAGTCTTACCTAATCCCATTCGTTACGAACAGAAAGCCAACTAAAACATTTATTTTCGTGTTTATCAAATACATGGCATACAAACTGCCGGAATATGTAGTTATTTTGTTGTCAGGCAATACTTTGAGCGGCAAGACTTGTGGACTTCGGCCAGACTTCGGCCCAAGAGGCCTAAGGGGGTCTATAGGTAGATAGCTATGAAGAAAGAGGTTTATTTTGCGTAGATTACAAAAATGCAGTTAAATTTGTCCTTGGACCAATACTCGCCGAGTTTTTTTGCCCAAAGTGACCAATTTGGGGGCCCAGTTATCTAATACCAGGGGGGTTAATAACTCGGCGAGTATTAGCCGTACATAAAAATGGGTGGCATTGTTGGAATCAGCATGAAATTTTGGTCTAGATACTTAGGTTTGGAGCATAGTTTTATAAAAATTTTTGACAACGCCCAATACGGGTGCCCACCCCCATGCTCTGACCCCCAAAAGTCCCCTTGTACCGAGTTTGGTACCAGACTGGCCCCTAAGATTTGAAGTATTAAATATTCTATACAAATTCGAACGCTCTGAACATGCTCAAAACGTTTGTTTTAACCAATTTTGAACCCATGGTACCCCGAACGTAGTACCCCATTATAGTCGAACGTTTGCCAAAATGGTCACACATCCGTTTGAGAGCTTTTTTGGAAGTGTTTAGCGTAAATAAAATGTTGTGTACTGGTATTGCAATGTTAAATTTAACCTCATAGTATTTATTTCATAATGTATTAGAAATATATATGCGTTTTCCAAATAGGTGGAAAATGTCAATTGAATGAATGGGATGAATTTGAGGGCGTTTTGGAAATGTTTGTCGCCAATATTTTATTAACTGCATTGGTACTGATACATAACAGCTTATTATCATCTGTGGATTATATCGTATTATATAAGCATCTATTTGTTACATTGCTGCCTAACGTTTCGACACTATATTCCAAAGTTTGAAGAAATGGCACGCCTGCGGGCATAAAGGCATTTTTGGAAGTGCTTTGCGCCAATATTTCATTATTATCTGTGGTTTATATCGTATTATATAAGCATCTATTTGTCATATTGTTGTCAACTGTGCAGTATGGTTTGTTGGCATTTTGGGCTTCCTATAGTAAGGACAAGTTGTCAAAAATGTTGTAACTTCAAAATTACACAAATGATTGAAGTGATGTGCTAAGCCCATTGTAGTTGGACCTCATGAACACTATGGAGCAAATTTGAGCCATTTAATTTGAGTTATAGTGCCCCAAAGTGACCTTTCTAATTAAGAAATATCCAAATGGTCCACTTTTTTAAAAACAAAATTTTTTCTTACTTACTCAAAATCGATAGGAGAACACGACAAGACCAAGTTTAAAAAGTGATATTTTTTCGTATGGGTCAAAAAATTGGGATTTTGTGGCCAAAGAGATATACCTAGGGGAAAATAGATGGCTCCATCGTGTTCAGGAGGCATATTCACCCTATATGACATCGAAAATGTAGAAAATATAAAGAAATAAAAAGTCGATTTTTTGGGATTTTGGGGTCTTTTAGGGCCGCCGGTGGTAACCGACAGCGTGACCGTGTTCAGGGTAAAAAGTTACATAAGAAAAATAGATTAGAAGCAACACTTTCATTTCTTCCGACAGTGATAACCTTGTTTGAATGCAAAAAACACCTAAAAATCGCCAAATTGCCGCACGGGGTACCTCCACAGCTATGGTTGTACGTCCCCACAGCGAAACCAATGCTCCCGTTGATTGGTGCAAGTTGCTTGTTCAATTGTCTTAGGTGTCGCCCTAGCGGGACTTGAAACGATATGCTGGCCAGGCGGTGATATTATAAAGATCATGCGGCTTGCCGAGGCCTACCTTCACTGCAGGGTGTACAGGCTTTTCATCATGGCAAGCACCAACAGCCTGCCCATGGACAAGCCCTGATCAAACAAGGCCCATTCCCGGCTGTACAACATCGGTCAGGCCCGACTGCGGAAGCCGGACAACAAAGTGTTCCGCGCTTACAAAAACAGGCTACAGCGACTTCTGCACTGGTCCCCGAATCCCAAGTTGGCGGTGGTATTACTTGCAGTTCTGCCTCGTCCTTGCGACTCTCCAAAGGTGTTCAATCCGGATGTCCCCGGTACCTCCACGGGCGATCAGAAAACCCGGATCCAGCGGGGCATCGAGACGTTCAACTAACACCTGGAGGACGAGCCAGCGGAATGGCGAAACGCCGGGGCGGACTTGACCGTCATTGATCTTTCACCCGTGTTCGGGTGACATTCGGCTATATCGTCATGACGGCCTTCATTTTAATAAAGACGGCATATCATGCCTGGAAGCGGCCATACAGGCCCGCGTGGCCACGCGTGAGTAATATATTTATATGTGTTGTACCCTTGGGAGGCTCAAAACCTCTTATTATTTTGTTAAATTGGGACCCCATCAGTTGTGGGACACGGGTGAGTATTAATGGTAAAATTAGTGTTTTCTGATGTAAACGGACCCACAGATTCCGACTGTGCACTCAATATGTGATTTAATGTCAATACACACAGAGTTGTGTTTGCCCAAAGTGAACGATTTTTGCAGATATAGTCAAGCATCTAAATTTTTTGTAAATGTGGGCCCTCGTCACTGTTTAACTGTAGGCTTTCGGGCACCGTTTATTGATTAATTTATTTACAAGTTAACGCGCTGAATGTTTTTTCATTGTTATGGTCTAGATTCGCTCTACGACCCATATTCGTGGAACTATGGTACTGTAGAAAGACCAAATGAGTTGACTTAATTATAAATATAACCGTTGTTTTTTTGTTCATGAAACGACACAAAAGAAACTCTTTGTCTGTTTATGTTGCTCCTAATAATTGCTCCTGTCTACAGTAACTCATGCACATTAGTATATTTTCGTCTTAAGCTTCGCGAGTGTTTTTAGCCTTTGAGGTAGATTATTAGCAACACATCGGTGCGAAACTAAAATATAGATTTTTAACCCAACATAATCTGGAATAACTGAAGACATCAATATCCCATTTATTTTGTTGTGTCTAAAATACCGTACAATATTGCTAATAATATTTTTGACTTGGTTTAATTGTCATACCGCTAAAAATTTTTAGCTAAAATAATTTTAAGTTGCGCAAGGCCGTAGGCGACCTTTATTGCATGTGCTCTTGGAACATAGTTGTGCCTATCTAAAATATGACTGCTGCAAATTCTTCTTAGAAAATTATCGTTCCACTGTGGCCTCGTTGGTTTATGCCGTGTTCGATTAACTTCAGTTTCTGCTAAATTTTCTGAACACTATAGAATGTGTTTTACCTCAGTATTTACTTCATATTTAGTATATAATTTAAAACCGCTGTACGATCTTACCGCGGAACGTTTGTTCATGTGAATTTTGACCAATGTGTTGGCTGTACATGGTGATCCGATTTGTTTAGTCAGAAGTAGTAAACAAAAATTTTGACCTATTGATCCTTCAATTTTTTTGCCTACAGTAACCACCGCTAGTATTAAACGCTAAAGGATATCGATCCGACATCAAACTTAAAGTACGGATTTGTTGTTCTTTTCTATTATTGATAGCAACCGTTGAATATCTTTCTTGATTTTATTTCAAACAAACACTATTTACTTTAAAATTAGAACTGCTTGCGTGGATTTGAAAAATTAACTCACAAGTCAAAAACTGATTTTTATTTTTGCCAAAACAAGGATATTTTTACTAACTTCTGTTTGAAATACTAAAGGATCAGTGATTGATTACCACTTCTCGTGGCGATTGGTAATCGATCTATATTTGATTCGTTAATGTTTCGCATCTGATTATATGTTCTCTTTTGCCTGTAAAATTTTTTTCTTTTCTCTTTGGCCAGAAATGACTAACCATAGATTTTTAAAGGGGGGTTGTATGCAGCATGTCCTAAAATTGATTCGTTGTAAAATTCCTTCGTACTTCTAAAAAGCGTTTATTATGGCTGGGTAAATTTGATTTTAATGCTTTATTTGCCATAAGTGCGAAGTCGCTTTATGAATAACAAATGTTTTAAAAAAGGGTGTTTTCGCAGTTTATATTCTGTGCTCTTCGTAGAATACGTGCGACTATGTTTTGACCTGTTCCGACTCGACCTGATTTTGGACTGAGCATGAATAATAGATTAACTTTGTGTTGATTTGTTTTGCACCTGTCAGCATCTGAAATTGCTATAATTGACCTACCAGCAGCTGATTAGTACGGCTATATTTTCAGCTGCGTACGATTATAGTCCATTGGTGAATCACTAAATTATCCATTCAAACTATAGGATGTTTATTAACATTATATCAATTCGAATCAAATTAGCGTATAAAAATTATTCATGATGGTAGCAACGCTTTCAAAGCAGTGCAAACTCCCTATACCAATGACTCCCGTGTACACCCGTGACAAATTACATATTACGCATAGAAGATTGATATTTCCGTCCTGCTGATTGCAATGTTATGCCCTTAAATTCAGCATTATTGTTTAAAATCCGAAAAAATTGTCAAAAAGAGATTTTTGTGACTGTGGTTTTAAATTATATAGCTGAAATATGAAGTAAATACTAGAGGTAATACGCGTTCTATAGTGTTCAGAAAATTTAGCAGAAACTGAAGTTAACCGAGGGCAGCATAAACCAACGTAGGCCACAGTGGAACGATAATTTTTTAAGAAGAATTTGCAGCAACCATATTTTAGAGACACAACTATGTTCCAAGAGCACATGCAATAAAGGTCGCCTACGGCCTTGCGCAACTTAAAATTATTTTAGCTAAAAATTTTTAGCGGTATGACAATTAAACCAAGTCAAAAATATTATTAGCAATATTGTACGGTATTTTAGACACAACAAAATAAATGGGATATTGATGTCTTCAGTTATTCCAGATTATCTAGGGTTAAAAATCTAGGTTTTAGTTTCGCACCTATGTGTTGCTAATGATTTGCCTCAACGGCTAAAAACACTCGCGAAGCTTAAGACGAAAATATACTAATGTGCATGAGTTACTGTAGACAGGAGCAATTATTAGGAGCAACATAAACAGACAAAGAGTTTCTTTTGTGTCGTTTCATGAACAAAAAAACAACGGTTATATTTATAATTAAGTCAACTCATTTGGTCTTTCTACAGTACCATAGTTCCACGAATATGGGTCGTAGAGCGAATCTAAGACCATCAATGCATTCAGCGCGTTAACTTGTAAATAAATTAATCAATAAACGGTGCCCGAAAGCCTACAGTTAAACAGTGACGAGGGCCCACATTTACAAAAAATTTAGATGCTTGACTATATCTGCAAAAATCAGTTCACTTTGGGCAAACACAACTCTGTGTGTATTGATCCTAGATCACATCTGAGTGCACAGTCGGAATCTGTGGGTCCGTTTACATCAGAAAACACTAATTTTACCATTAATACTCACCCCGTGTCCCACAACTGATGGGGTCCCAATTTAACAAAATAATAAGAGGTTTTGAGCCTCCCAAGGGTACAACACATATAAATATATTACTCACGCGTGGCCACGCGGGCCTGTATGGCCGCTTCCAGGCATGATATGCCGTCTTTATTAAAATGAAGGCCGTCATGACGATATAGCCGAATGTCACCCGAACACGGGTGAAAGATCAATGACGGTCAAGTCCGCCCCGGCGTTTCGCCATTCCGCTGGCTCGTCCTCCAGGTGTTAGTTGAACGTCTCGATGCCCCGCTGGATCCGGGTTTTCTGATCGCCCGTGGAGGTACCGGGGACATCCGGATTGAACACCTTTGGAGAGTCGCAAGGACGAGGCAGAACTGCAAGTAATACCACCGCCAACTTGGGATTCGGGGACCAGTGCAGAAGTCGCTGTAGCCTGTTTTTGTAAGCGCGGAACACTTTGTTGTCCGGCTTCCGCAGTCGGGCCTGACCGATGTTGTACAGCCGGGAATGGGCCTTGTTTGATCAGGGCTTGTCCATGGGCAGGCTGTTGGTGCTTGCCATGATGAAAAGCCTGTACACCCTGCAGTGAAGGTAGGCCTCGGCAAGCCGCATGATCTTTATAATATCACCGCCTGGCCAGCATATCGTTTCAAGTCCCGCTAGGGCGACACCTGAGACAATTGAACAAGCAACTTGCACCAATCAACGGGAGCATTGGTTTCGCTGTGGGACGTACAACCATAGCTGTGGAGGTACCCCGTGCGGCAATTTGGCGATTTTTAGGTGTTTTTTGCATTCAAACAGGGTTATCACTGTCGGAAGAAATGAAAGTGTTGCTTCTAATCTATTTTTCTTATGTAACTTTTTACCCTGAACACGGTCACGCTGTGGGGTACCCCCGGGCGGCCCTGGAGTCGAACCCCAAAATCCCAAAAAATCGACTTTTTATTTCTTTATATTTTCTACATTTTCGATGTCATATAGGGTGAATATGCCTCCTGAACACGATGGAGCCATCTATTTTCCCCTAGGTATATCTCTTTGGCCACAAAATCCCAATTTTTTGACCCATACGAAAAAATATCACTTTTTAAACTTGGTCTTGTCGTGTTCTCCTATCGATTTTGAGTAAGTAAGAAAAAATTTTGTTTTTAAAAAAGTGGACCATTTGGATATTTCTTAATTAGAAAGGTCACTTTGGGGCACTATAACTCAAATTAAATGGCTCAAATTTGCTCCATAGTGTTCATGAGGTCCAACTACAATGGGCTTAGCACATCACTTCAATCATTTGTGTAATTTTGAAGTTACAACATTTTTGACAACTTGTCCTTACTATAGGAAGCCCAAAATGCCAACAAACCATACTGCACAGTTGACAACAATATGACAAATAGATGCTTATATAATACGATATAAACCACAGATAATAATGAAATATTGGCGCAAAGCACTTCCAAAAATGCCTTTATGCCCGCAGGCGTGCCATTTCTTCAAACTTTGGAATATAGTGTCGAAACGTTAGGCAGCAATGTAACAAATAGATGCTTATATAATACGATATAATCCACAGATGATAATAAGCTGTTATGTATCAGTACCAATGCAGTTAATAAAATATTGGCGACAAACATTTCCAAAACGCCCTCAAATTCATCCCATTCATTCAATTGACATTTTCCACCTATTTGGAAAACGCATATATATTTCTAATACATTATGAAATAAATACTATGAGGTTAAATTTAACATTGCAATACCAGTACACAACATTTTATTTACGCTAAACACTTCCAAAAAAGCTCTCAAACGGATGTGTGACCATTTTGGCAAACGTTCGACTATAATGGGGTACTACGTTCGGGGTACCATGGGTTCAAAATTGGTTAAAACAAACGTTTTGAGCATGTTCAGAGCGTTCGAATTTGTATAGAATATTTAATACTTCAAATCTTAGGGGCCAGTCTGGTACTCAAAACTCGGTACAAGGGGACTTTTGGGGGGTCAGAGCATGGGGGTGGGCACCCGAATTGGGCGTTGTCAAAAATTTTTATAAAACTATGCTCCAAACCTAAAGTATCTAGACCAAAATTTCATGCTGATTCCAACAATGCCACCCATTTTTATGTACGGCTAATACTCGCCGAGTTATTAACCCCCCTGGTATTAGATAACTGGGCCCCCAAATTGGTCACTTTGGGCAAAAAAACTCGGCGAGTATTGGTCCAAGGACAAATTTAACTGCATTTTTGTAATCTATGCAAATTAAACCTCTTTCTTCATAGCTATCTACCTATAGACCCCCTTAGGCCTCTTGGGCCAAAGTAGGGCCGAAGTCGACAAGTCTTGCCGCTCAAAGTATTGCCTGACAACAAAATAACTACATATTCCGGCAGTTTTGTATGCCATGTATTTGATAAACACGAAAATAAATGTTTTAGTTGGCTTTCTGTTCGTAACGAATGGGATTAGGTAAGACTGAGCGGTGGCAGATTTATATCGTGTGAAAAAAGAACAGTTTAGTTTCTGCTCTTTGACCTAGGATCGGTGTAGCCAAAGAGGAACTTTAACGTTAAGGAACCTCAGGAAGTGAGCGAATACCAACGCGCGTACAGACATACCCAACGCGACATACTTTTGTGTACACGACGTGTTGCAAACTGCGCTAATGCAAATTGGTTGAGCTGGGGAATGAAACGGTTGACTTATGTAGGCACAAACTCAAACCAACACAATGTCTAATATTTTAAATGATATAGCCCATTGCATAGTTTTAGAGAATCTTTATTCCAAATATTCAGTAATAATAGAAATAATTATTGTCTCTACCACTATCACAAAACTGAGTTCTAATTCTTTCAATGCAAGAATTATAGCTTTTGTAAACCAAACTCAATTTACATAACATACAGGGAAGCAGTGAAAGCAGATAGAAAATGCTGGTTTTATCCCCCCCCCCACATATGTGGTGGTGAGTGGGGTGGACATATGGTTTTTGTTAAATCAAAAAACAACACAGTTCGGTTTGATGAATAATGACTGAGCCAGCGAAAAGGCGTTGCTAAGCAACAAAAATAGGACAGGAATTTATGGATATATGCCGTATTTGAGTAAACTCAAATAATTATTGTGTGACACAATACGCTTAAAACTTACATACAACCATTATGTTACGTTTAATGCAGAAACAACACAGAATAATGTTTATGGCATTAAAACTAACTTAGTACTAAACAAACCCGAAGAAGTGATAAACGATCAGCATGTAGTCGGAAAGCTCAATTATCATATGATAGGATAAATAGAAAACAATTCCCCATTGACGAACACATATGGCTGATAAAATGACATCATATTTGCTCTATATTGAACTTTCTCGACACAGCTCATAATTTATTCTACTTGCAATGATTGCCTAGGTTACGTTTTTAGCTCTAACAGTGTCATATATGAGATCTAGAATAACATCATAGTTGTTCTATGTCGTGCTAATTCAATACATCTCATATCACTTTGGGTTTCAAATCCACCACTGATTACTATTTTGAATTTGGCAGTATCGTGCATGATATTCAAGTGTCTACTTAACTGTACAATAGCTCTTTAAATTGTTGCATAAACAAAGGTGTGGCATAAGTCGTAACAAACAGTGATCATACATCTAATAAATGACTATGTACATTGATTATGCGGCGTTTACGTTATAAAACGCCCGCCATGTGGAAGATTTATCCAGGTGTGGTCATGACCACACCATGGTGCATGGTACTCGGACGGGCATACAGTGCAGCACAAGTCATGGTGTCGCTGACACCATGTATAACGCACTATGGTGTCCTCGACACCCTATGTTTGCATACTTATTTTTAAAAAAGGCGGGAAAACTAGCTAACTGAAATTTCAAATGATCTACGCTAATTGATTGTAACCCATAAACCATTCCGTTGAAATCTTTGAACAGGAAGTGCGCGGACAGATGTTAAACCGTATAAACACCATAAAACGGAAAAACGTCACGACATCTTTCCAAAAGACTTTCATCGAAGTTAGCTAGAAGTTAATGGCGTTCATGACACCATATATAAACGCTGATGGTGTCCGAAACACTGTAAAGAATTGCTTAGAATACAGTGTTGTGTTCTCTACACTATATCGATAACTGTGTTAGGCAGGGTGCTGTACGTGGACAAAACTTCAACATGGCGGGTAACTAACGTAAAAGCGGCATTAGTATGATTAATATCAGCAACCACAAGTATTCTGGAATGCTCAGTCAAGTTCTTTTACTTAAATGAAGTGAAATTATATAGCTAATAATTTATAAGTTATATTTTTACAACTTCAACCAATAATCATAAAGTAAAAATATCTATTCTGATAATTCTAGAATGCTTCCAGCTATGCTGATTTCATATCTGTTACTTAAATAAAGCTAAGTTACATAGCTAATAATATATAAGTTATACTTTAATAATCTTTTAACTCACAGCTGGAAGCTTACAGAAATTAGCAGCTAAACATAAGTTTTCTACTACGGTGATTTCATTTCTACTATTTAAATAAATCTAAGTTACATAGCTAATATGTTATAATTACGAAGTTAGTACTTTATAAGTAATAATTTAATAACTTTTCAACCAATAGTCATAAAATAACACAAATTCAAAACTATAGGTTTCTAACCACGTTGATTTCATATCTGTTACTTAAATAAACCTAAGTTACATAGCTAATAATTTTAGTTACTTAGTTAATAATTAAGAGGTTATGTAATCATTAGCTATATAATTTCACTTCATTTAAGTAAAAGAACTTGACTGAGCATTCCAAGACATAGGTACATGAAAAGGATTTACACCCGCTGTAGGGGTACAATACGTACACAGGGGTACAACATACGGCTACATAGTGGTAAATGTAAGGGATATACGGTACAATACGTACCCATATGGTACAGAATATAGGTACACAGTGGTAAATGTATAGGTATACATGGGTATACAGTACCGTAGGATACATATACGGGTGCACGTGGTACTATACGGGTACGTTTTGTACCGTATTCCCGTATATTTACCACTATGTAGCCTGTGTATTTTTGTACCCCGTACGGTACGTATTGTACCCATATATCACTACATTTACCACTGTATACTCCTGTTGTACCCCTATTCTGTACCCCTACGGCTACTACCTATTGTACCCATATATCCCTATACATTTACCTCTGTGTACCTATATTCTGTCCGCATCGTACCCCTACAGCGGTTGTAAATCCTTTTCATGTACCCATGAATTCATTGATTTAGGATATCCAAACCACTGTACAAGGTACCACAATCCCTTTCGGTCTTGCGTTTGCGAATAATTTTCTCAATTTTATACGAGTCACCCACTACTTTAACATTCTGCAGCTCTTGTTTATAAAATCTTCCCAATACAGTTTCCTTATTTACATCTTCAAGCTCGTAAAGAGGATTTATAATGGTAGTTGTTTACTTATTGTAAACATTTTGCGCGACCACAACTTGTTAAATCCACATTCGAAAGGAGGTCGTTCATTTGAAACACGTACAATATCACTAATAAATGCGGTGTTTACGTTATAAGTTGCTCGCCACGTGGAAAGTTTATCCACGCACAGCCTGCGTTACACCGTCAGCAATATAGTGCACAGAATACCCCTACTGTATGCTAAGCATTTATATATAGTGTTTCGGACACTATCCGCATTTATGTATGGTATCATAGACACCATCAACTTCCTGCAGGCGTGATCGGTCAGTCATTTGGGGAGCTGGCTTGTTGTTTCTTTCCGTTTTAACGAGTTTATATTCTGCAAGTTTTGTACCATATATAACTAGCTAGATGCTTTAAAGGCATTTTTATGGTGTACATCAATCAGGTAGATAATTGGAAATTTCACTTAGCTAATTGTCCCGCCTTTTTTTAAACAACTATTCAAACTTAGGTTGTCGAAGACACCATAGTGTATTAGCAATGTATCCTCTACACTATTACTTGTTCTGCATAGTATAGTCCTTTCGCCTACCATGCACCATGGTATGGTCGTGTTCACAGATAGACAAATCTTCCACATGGCGGGGCGCTTTTATAGCGTAAACGCCGCATAAGTGAAATTTATATCGAACATCCACATCTTGCGCTGGAAATAACTTTTCCCGAATTTCATCTCATTATCAACCCTTGAAGGCGTAAAACCATAACTGTTTTCAGTATTATTATAACTTTCTACAAGTGATTGAAGATTATCAATATGTCTACGGGAATTGT
Organism: Trileptium ribeirensis; assembly: GCA_030248225.1. Taxonomy (NCBI): domain Eukaryota; kingdom Metazoa; phylum Nematoda; class Enoplea; order Enoplida; family Thoracostomopsidae; genus Trileptium; species Trileptium ribeirensis. Next base: position 22,110 of record JASANE010011591.1, read on the forward strand.
TTGCTGTTAAATATTTATATATTTTTTATTTCAAAGTGCGTATAAAACGTTCGGCAATACTTAGTTTTGTTTCCTTATTCTCAGCAGTATAAAAGTTTATACCACTTTCCTTGCGATAATCATATAACAAGTTATTTACAAACTCTTTACCATTATCCGTTTGAAAATTTTGAGGTTTAGTTTGTTCAAAGACTGATTTTAGTGCATTTAAAATAGTAGAAGCTGATTTATTCTTAAAAATTTTTATTATTTTATGACCATTGGATGAAATGTTATTAATTTACAACGTATTAATTGTTAGCTATGTAACTAAAACTTATTAGCTATGTAACTTAACTTTATTTAAGTAGCAAAAAGGAAATCTGAATATAAGAAAACCTATAAGTATAAATTTTCAATATTTTATAACTATTGGTTGAAGAGTTATTAATTCATAACTTATTAATTATTAACTACGTAACTAAAATTATTAGCTATGTAACTTAGGTTTATTTAAGTAACAGATATGAAATCAACGTGGTTAGAAACCTATAGTTTTGAATTTGTGTTATTTTATGACTATTGGTTGAAAAGTTATTAAATTATTACTTATAAAGTACTAACTTCGTAATTATAACATATTAGCTATGTAACTTAGATTTATTTAAATAGTAGAAATGAAATCACCGTAGTAGAAAACTTATAGCTGCTAATTTCTGTAAGCTTCCAGCTGTGAGTTAAAAGATTATTAAAGTATAACTTATATATTATTAGCTATGTAACTTAGCTTTATTTAAGTAACAGATATGAAATCAGCATAGCTGGAAGCATGCTAGAAAACCTATAGGAATAGATTATTTTTACTTTATGATTATTGGTTGAAAAGTTATTAAAATATAACTTATAAATTATTAGATATAATTTCACTTCATTTAAGTAAAAGAACTTGACTGAGCATTCCAGAATACTTGTGGTTGCTGATATTAATCATACTAATGCCGCTTTTACGTTATAAGTTGCCCGCCATGTTGAAGTTTTGTCCACGTACAGCCTGCCTAACACCGTTATCGATATAGTGTAGAGAACACAACACTGTATTCTAAGCAATTCTTTATAGTGTTTCGGACACCATCAGCGTTTATATATGGTGTCATGGACACCATTAACTTCTAGCTAACTTCGATGAAAGTCTTTTGGAAAGATGTCGTGACGTTTTTCCGTTTTATGGTGTTTATACGGTTTAACTTCTGTCCGCGCACTTCCTATGCAAAGATTTCAACGGAATGGTTTATGGGTTACAATCAATTAGCGTAGATCATTTGAAATTTCAGTTAGCTAGTTTTCCCGCCTTTTTTAAAAATAAGTATGCAAAGATAGGGTGTCGAAGACACCATAGTGTATTATACATGGTGTCAGCGACACCATGACTTGTGCTGCACTGTATGCCCTTCTGAGTACCATGCACCATGGTGTGGTCATGACCACACGTGGACAAATCTTCCACATGGCGGGCGTTTTATAACGTAAACGCCGCATAATCAATGTACATAGTCATTTATTAGATGTATGATCACTGTTTGTTACGACTTATGCCACACCTTTGTTATGCAACAATTTAAAGAGCTATTGTACAGTTAAGTAGACACTTGAATATCATGCACGATACTGCCAAATTCAAAATAGTAATCAGTGGTGGATTTGAAACCCAAAGTGATATGAGATGTATTGAATTAGCACGACATAGAAACAACTATGATGTTATTCTAGATCTCATATATGACACTGTTAGAGCTAAAAACGTAACCTAGGCAATCATTGCAAGTAGAATAAATTATGAGCTGTGTCGAGTAAGTTCAATATAGAGCAAATATGATGTCATTTTATCAGCCATATGTGTTCGTCAATGGGGAATTGTTTTCTATGTATCCTATCATATGATAATTGAGCTTTCCGACTACATGCTGATCGTTTATCACTTCTTCGGGTTTGTTTAGTACTAAGTTAGTTTTGCCATAAACATTATTCTGTGTTGTTTCTGCATTAAACGTAACATAATGGCTGTATGTAAGTTTTAAGCGTATTGTGCCACACAATAATTATTTGAGTTTACTCAAATATTGCATATATCCTATATGACCTATTTTTGTTGCCTAGCAACGCCTTTTTGGCTTGCTCAATCATTATTCATCAAACCGAACTGTATTGTTTTCTGATTTGACAGAAACCATATGTCCACCTCACTCACCACCACATATGTGGGGGGGGGCAAAACCAGCATTTTCTATATACTACTGAAAATATCTAAACATAACTGAAGCATAAAATTTCTCTGCGGGCAATGCTACCATTTCGGAACCCTATAAAATATATACTGGATTCGACTTCTACAGCCTACGACAATATCATAATTGTATAATACGACTAGCAGCTCAGGCATTTGATACAAGCCATAAAACTGGATAGAAATTTTATTTCTCAAAAATACCAGTAAAATAACCTAAAATTCCGTCAAAACTGCGCCACAGGTTCGCCACCACGGCAGATTTCCCTCTCCATTTGGTGAATCCATATGGCTTGACATTTAAAGTCCGGGTAGCATTAATTTAGGAGCATCGTAACATACACCAAGGTTGTTATTTGGACAAATCCAAAAACTCATTTGCGTAAAAACGGAATCGGAATTGAATACATGGCAGTGGTCCTTCTCAATGTTTCGGCGCTTCGATCTTGTAACCCATTTAAATGCGCTTCCTCTTCGTTATATGGGTTAGGAAAAGTAAGTGTAGTGTATTAAGGCGAGACGCAAGATCTTAGGTTTAGCATATGTACAACGTTTATAAAACTTACGCTCTTAAATTTTATATCGGTCAGGGCTACCAAACTAAAAATAATTCTGCCATCGTGACGAAATTAAAAGCGGCGTAGAAAGAAATTTAGCGGATGTCAACGTAAAATAATTTATTATAATTGACCACATTATAAAAAATGTATATACATAACACCAAATTAGTACGAATTTTATAAACTAGATACAGGAATAATACACTGGCAGTTTAATATTTAATAGTTTCCACCACATAATATCACACAAGAGCCGAGGCTGAAAAGAAAAGTAAATATATTTTCAACATCACATGATACCGCAGAATAATTGCTTGTTAGCTCCCAACTCTCTACTAGACTAAGTCTGGTAACTCTAGGGTGCAATACGTTATATCGTTAGAAAAAGAATAGCTTAGAGCTTAGGTGCTTATATAAGACACATAAAAGGGGAGGCTGCCCCCTGACCTGCTCAAAGCTGTTCTTTTTTCTAACAATATCACGTACTCAGGGTTACTTGAGTCCAAATTTGAAATCAATGGGTTGCGATTTCTGAAGTTGTGAGCCTGACTCCGAATCCAACTACTTAAAATCTCCAATTCAGTGCCATCACACAATAAGAAGCTACCTTGCAAAATATTGCATCAGACAACGCAGTAGCCTGCACTGGTGACAACTGTCACGGTCGGAATTAGCTGTCCAAACAGCGGACGCAAATGCGTCTTAACGCGTTGTCCGGTGTGTGTGCAGTATGGCCGTGGCTGCATTTTCGATGGTCTGCGGCTTAAATGTTATATCAATCAGTCGGCAGCAACCTTCCAAACTAAAAGTTTTCCATTTTCAACAGCGGTAAAAAGCGGAGCAGATTACTTAATAAAACCGCATCATCAGACCAAATTTCGCAGTTATCACGCTAAAAATATGGAATATCAAAAAATACCGAGACGTCAGGATTCGCACCTAGGACTTTAAGTTTTACATACAAAAAACAGAAATCATTAGAAATAAAACGTACCAAGACCAAGTCTCCAGCTGGTTATTGGGAAACACTAAAAAATGCAATCGTACCATTTATTAGCTAAAAAATCACAAAAAGTATTCATGAGCTGATTAGCATGTTCCCAGCTTAGGTAGTAGCGAGTGTCGCCGTAAGGCAAGATTGTCACCAATATTATTTAAAACCGGTTACTCTAAAACCATGTCCTCGTAATAGTTCCGGAACCACGAACACAAAGTGCTTTGCCAGACACCACAAGTAAATTGGTTTTTAGTATTTCGGGTCGTCCATACACACCAACAACACCTACTACCTCGGTAAGGGAGCATCGTTTGGCACATCGGTGGAACCGCTGAGCACCGAAGCACCGGTCCCTACTTTCGATTGTAACGGCTGTACAGCGGCGAAAATTTTCGGGATTCCATAATACTTTTTGGCACCCTCGCGAGTAGCAGGCCAGGTAAGCTGATTGCAGCTGTTGATACTGTGTGGGCTTACCTCACTGCTGTTGCCAGTTTGACTATGCCGTTGTAGCGTTGTGCTGGGTCGTCCTCCTTCTTCGAATCCAATGCCCCGTTGCGGTGACACCGCTGATTTCTGCAAATTTTCACTTGTTGTTGAATTGATAGGATCCAGGTTGTCTAATTGCAACAATTGCTCTTGCTGAACCGACGGCGGCACGTTGTGACACTGATCGAGCACTGTAGGTGAATGTTGATGATAGTGATGATGATGGTGATGATAAGCGGTAGCTGCTTTTCTCATCGCAAGGCGCCGCATACGATCCGCGCATTTTGCTGCAGCTGCTGATGACGAATCTGAATCCGACGCCGGGGCACTCCCAACTATCAGCTCAACACTATTGTAATAATTGCTGTGATGCCTGTGACGAGCGCCTGCAGGTCCAACACTGCTTTTGCTGATAGTTCGATCATTTATGACAACTACATTCGATAAATTTTGCGTCTCCGAGGATTGATCTTTGACACAAATATCACCACCAGATTTAAATTCTAAGGCTTGCCTAGAAGTAGTCTCCTGACGCAGGGCGTCTTGCTCCCTTGCCTTAAATTCCGGATCGCTGCTCGAGCGAGTCACTGCATGCCGTGATGCCACGGTAGCGCCACCGTCTGATTCTGTCATATAACCAGATTCTGAGCTGGTCGCATTTCCGTCGGCCCCGTTTTGGGATTCGTTTTTCAAAATTTTTCGTCGCTCCTCATTTTCCACTTCACATTGGCGGATACCAGGAAAAGCGAATGCTGACATGAATTCGGAAACAGGAGTCAATTTTCGACGCTCAACATCGGCAGGACCAACCGTAAAACAAATGACACCGCCACTAACATTTTTCTCACCAGTGTCACGTCGACCAGTATTAATGCTCATATCGTCAACAGCGACTGTCGTAGCATCGTCAGAGCTGTCATCAGCAACAGCATCACTTAGTTGAAGCCAATCGAACTCCTGCTCCGTGAATCCTTGTGCGGCGTCAGGCTGAGCGTCTCCAGTTGTGCCGGCTTGACTTTCGTTTCCGATAACTTCCGAGAAACACCTGCGGTATTCGAATCTCATCTCATCTATGCACCCAGAATTTTGCTGGAATCGTAATAATTCAGCTGATTTCGGTGTACCGGAATACTGGCGACGCCTCACTATTTTAGGTTTTAAATTTTCTTCCTCACCCATTGCCTGAACCGTACTATATGTACGTCTCCCATGAGCATCTGATTCGCTCGGCCGTGTGAACGACCTCAAGGCATAGGAAGACAACGGGTTAATATCCGCCGCGGGCTTCGCATCGACGCTGGTATCTAAACTTTGACACAATAATAGTTGACTCCGCTCCCAACTTTCGGGAAGGCTACGGAGCTCCGTGTTGTCTTCAGCCAGTAATTCTGGACTGTGAACACCGTTTTCCAGATAGCTATTCTTGCTATCCTTGACAAACTGGATACTGGTATCACGCAAAAGTGAATCGCCGGGGATAGTCGCACTCGCCTCCGGAATTCGCTTGTGATTCTTGACGGCATTACTCGTCGGCATTTCTACCGTTTGCTTCGTCCCACAAATTTCACGATGCGCTTCCATAGCAATCGAAGCGGCCCTAGACCTTGGAAATCGGCCACCACATTTTCGACAATGATGACCGGATTGAGAACTCCAATGACCTGGACAACACGTCCTCGCTGCTATACTGCTGCTGTTGCTGATAAATAAATCCCCACCTCCGGCAGACCGCCGTGGGAGCGACAAATACGGAAACAGTGCAGGGCGTCTTTGAAACGATCGAAGCGGATCGAACGAAGCTTGATAATAATTCGGCAACTGATGGTGGTGATGATGGTGCTGATGACGATGATAATTATTCTGTGAAGGCACAAAATTGTGTATTACTTCAGCGGCAGACATTGGCTGAATAACGTAGGACAGCGGCGAAGTACGTCGAACGCGCGACCAAATGTGTTCGGCCAAAATTTCACAAAACGAATCGACGCCGTCGAAGCCTGAAAAACAATACGTAAGTTGCAACGAAGTAAACCTAAGTGTCGTTATATTCGTCGTAAATTATTATTGCTGAGGGTTCATTTCAGGCTCATTGTAACCCAATTCTTTCGAAAAAATGAAATTTTAACATTGCTCCATAGTTGAAAGCCAAACGCCCTAAACGTAATATACATTTTTGGTAAGTACTTTTGCAGTTTAAGCGACAGAACAGAATTATTATGAACAATATTAACTATAACAAGGAAAAAACTCCACAAGGTCACGCCCGAATATAACTGATAAATTATAGATCGAATGGAATTTCAACTCGCATGAACTAAACTAAAAAACCAAAAATTAGACGGTATCAAGTTGCGAAAGAATGAATCAAGCGAGGTCTTCAGTTCTCTGTTTGAAACAATCAACCACAGAATTTGGCTTGAAAAATTCAATCGTTTCACAGATCATTAACAACGTACACCTCACAAAGTACTGAAACGTCATTGGCAGTTAATGTCAACAAATTATGGCGCAAGGGAATAATTTTTAAGCGCTCTCTGTCTCCGGCACCTGGAATAATTTTTAAACTATCTCTGTCTCCGACCCCTGAAATAATTTTTCAGAACTTTTTGTCTCGGATCCCTAAACTAATTTTTCAGCGCTCTGTGTCTCGGACCCCTGGTATAATTTTTCCGCATTCTCTGTCTCGGACCCCTGAAATAATTTTTCGGCGCTCTCTGTTTCCGACACCTGAAATAATTTTACAGCGCTCTCTGTCTCCGACTCCTGGAATAATTTTTCAGCACTCTCTGTCTCAGACCCCTTGAATAATTTTTCAGCACTCTCTGTCTCGGACCCCTGGAATAATTTCTCGGCACTCTCTGTCTCGGACCCTGAAATATTTTTTCAGCGCTCTCTGTTTCCGACACCTGTAATAACTTTTCAGCGCTCTGTGTCTCCGACCCCTGGAATAATTTTTCAGCACTCTCTGACTCGGACCCCTGAAATTATTTTTCACCACTCTGTCTCGGATCCCTGGAATAGTTTTTCAGCACTCTCTGTCTTGGACCCCTGCAATAATTTTTCAGCACTCTCTGTCTCCGACCCAGGCATAATTTTTCAGCACTCTCTGCCTCGGGCCCTGGAATAATTTTTCAGCACTCTCTGTCTCGGATCTTTGTAATAATTTTTCAGTACTCTCTGTCTTGGACCGCTGGAATTATTTTTTAGCGCTCTGTCTCGGATCCCTGGAATAATTTTTCAGCACTCTTTGTCTTGGACCCCTGGAATAATTTTTCAGCATTCTTTGTGTTCGACCCCAGTCATAAATTTTCAGCCCTCTTTGTCTCGGACCCCTGAAATAATTTTTCAGCGCTCTCTGTTTCCGACGCCTATAATAATTTTTCAGCGCTCTCAGTCTCAGATCCCTGGAATACACAAGATATCAGTTGTTCGAACAAATCAAAAAGCTAAAAAAATATTTTTCTCTGCAAAACCTGTATGCATTACTGCTATTTGTCATAAACTTAAAGATGGCACTGAACAATTATGGGGCAGCAGCGAAAGTTACTCTCGCTATGAGCGGAAGCGGTTAGTCAGCACCCAGTGGAGGACACCGACCTTCAGTCATTTATTACTCTTAGTATCATATTCAGAAAGTACAGAAAATATACACCCATCTGATGCACTGTAAACAAGCGTTTTCCCTTGTACACTCAAAATAATAACAAAATGTGCAGTAGTTAACAATTTAAACTAATTTTCCTTTGCAAATTATTGCTCCAGAAAAGCCGCGGCCAAAAATAAGTGCAATCGAAATAGATCAAAATCGCAATCGATCGAAACTTTGTTTAATCGAAGATAATCGAAATTTGACAATTTTGAAATTATTTCACGAGTGTTTATTTGATGTTGTTACGTGTTGCAGTGCCTGCGTCAAAGTGTATTATCGGCTGTTTTGTGTTGTTTTACTAAAATAAATTTTAGATTACGGCATTCAACATTTGATGTCATATCACATGTATAATGTGACTCAGTGTTACCAACATGACAATATGTCGGTTACACCGGATGGTCTCAGTTCTCCGCCATTTTTGGTCATAAAATTGAAATAAGTTTTCGCTCAGCAAAAGCTGAAACTTGGCAGACCTACCAAACGGTTGTAGAGCGAGTTTCCGAAAACACAACCAGTATGATGAGATATAGCAGTAGGTACAATCAATTTTAACCAACCGTCGAACCTAGCCCAAAATTAGCCTAGAAAATATACACCTACTTGGAAATACGTTGGCATCTATTACGTAGTAACGTCCGCTTTCGGCACTGACAATGATGTCCAACCCGAAAAGACACAATCCGGTCTTTTCTTGAACGTCCAGGACGATACGTTCAATGACAGCCATGTCCGGGCGAGGTGGGGGCCGAGCGACAAACGCAGCCGCGCTGCCTTTTTCATCAAGCTGAAATCATTATGCACATATAAATAGCCATAGGTATTACATTTGTGGCGGAGGTGCGTTTGATTTAATTCCGCGGAGGTGATCTAATTCCGCAGATCACCTTGAAATTTTATCATTAGACAACTCATTCTAAGCTTCTTTTCAACCCCAAACAACGTTACTACGTAGACTTTCAAGCTTGTTTCAGCGTAGCAACGACGGGAGCGTCAAGTTTCTTTAGGACATTAATTTCGTTCATGCGACAACAGAATGCTCGCTATTCGAAATGTAAACAAAAAATTTAAATTGTGACAATCATATAAGATCTGTGACTTACTTCGCTCAAATGTGACGTTGAATTCACCTTTGACACTTGCGCCGTATCGAAAAATATTGTTTCGCCGTCTGAAATTGGAAAAAAACGAACAAAATTCTAATAAGCTAAAACTAATTATTTTTTCATGCAAAAGGCAAAAAAAAGAGACGGCGCTGAATTCCCAAAACGGTTGACCTGGAATGAATCACCTCTAAGCTGTTTATATATACGGGGCTAATGTGTAAGGCAGGGCCAATGATTATTGGAACCGATAGAGAGGAGAATTCCCTGAAAACCATAGGAGGAAAAATCGTGAAAATTTCTTTTTGTCTGTCGCTGTCATTCACAACTTTTTTTGGAAATCTTTGTTGTTCGATAATAAAGCAATGAGGACGTGTCCTTTCGTTGAAGGCGAACAGCTCCGATTCGATCTTAGGGTCAGAACGGCAAAAAAACAAGTTTCTAAATCTTTTCCAAATCTACCTATACGGGTATCCGTGTTTCGCAGCGCATATCTCGCGACACAGGCTTTGCGTCGAATAATATTTTCATCGACATGTACAACTTTACCGACCAACCCGATTTATAAAAAGTGCGTTTCCATTTTTTCTGATTGCAGGGAATCAAAGGTATTTCTGAAGACTGTATACATTGATTTCGTTATCTAGACATCAGCACAAATACCTGATGCGTTGTAAGTTGTTTTCGATGTGTTTAGGGTCGACAAGGTTTTAGGCTTTTCAGTGGGTTCGGGGTCGAAGAGGTTTTAGAGTGCTACATACATCAAACGCAACCTGTATCAGGAGATTAAACAAAATTACTTAAAACAGAAAATTCCAGCTGCGTTTCACCGTGCGAGATACTAGCTTATTTGACAGTATACCCTCGCTGCTAGGGTGACCTCGACAAATAAAACATCTATATTTCCAAGTCTTTTACACAGCCATGAACTAAAGGTACTAGCGAGAAATGAGTGATTTTCGTTCGATGTTCGCTTTTCGTTCGAAAAATTTCAAATGTGATCCAGGTCAATTCGAAATTTTAGCGCGTATTTAAAAAATTGTCCGAAAACTTTTCGAAATAAGTTCAAGATATGTTTGCGGATAAGTAAAATTGTTGGATATCTGTTCTCGACGTACGTAAGTTCGAAATGCGGCAGCCATTTCTGGCGAGTATTGTATGTATATACATATTTGCCATGACTGTTACCCGACTGGGTTGGCCTGTCCACAGTCACGAGGGGCCGGGATGATGCTCCATTTGCCGAATCCCGCCACGTTCGTCAATTGTTTCTATGCTCGTTTCCCACCTGCCCTCGTGTTATACATATTTGCCATGACTGTTACCCGACTGGGATGGCCTGTCCACAGTCACGAGGGGCCGGGATGGTGCTCCATTTGCCAAAACCCGCCACGTTCGTCAATTGTTTCTATGCTCGTGTCCCACCTGCCCTCGTGTTATACATATTTGCCATGCCTGTTACCCGACTGGGCTGGCCTGTCCACAGTCACGAGGGGCCGGGATGGTGCTCCACATGTCAAAACGCGCCACGTTCGTCAATAATTTTTTCTATGCTCGTTTCCCACCTGCCCTCGTGTTATACAGTCACGAACAAAAATAAGTGCATAAAACAATAGCCACAAAGTTCGTTTAAAAAACGTTACAACGTTCGCTTGCGTTTACGTCCGTTCATAAATTAACACAAAGTACAAACATATTAAATTCATTTCTAAACGTTCGTTCGCGTTTCGCTTTCGTTCCTTTTCTGCTTATGTTTTCCGTGGCTGATCTTCATAACTTATTAATGTCCCTAAATATCGTGTTTTTTGCACACAAAATATTTTTAAATTATTACAGCGCTGTTTCTAATGCTATAACACTGTACTAAAGCCTAACAATATTGTACCTAACAGTTCCAATTATATACTAAAAATGTGTGAAATAACAGTCATTTACTTCCCCGCTTTGAAATTGCCCACCAAAAATGAACACGGAGCACCCAAACTTGTACCCCCCCCCCCTTTGACAAAATTGTTAGCTTCGCTAATAAGCAGGGAATAACCGCAACCTGAACCAGCAACCGGAACCGTCCGTTTAAACCGGATCCGGAACCTGGTCTTCGAAATTTATATAGTAAAACAGATGAAAAAAGAAATGGAGGTATAGTGGATTTAAAATGCATTAAAAATAATTTTTACATTAAACTTATTGTATTGCGATGGCATTATTGATTTTCCGAAACTTTAAAGAGACTGAAGAAGCTAATAATGTTTATTTATCGATCAATGTGCCGGTTTTGGACACCCAGAGCAAAAAAATGTCTTCCACTATACACCATTGCGAATACTGCGTCAAAATGAATGTGCTTACAACGCGTGGAGCGTAGAATACACACAATCGCTCTGTCTCCAGTCGCCTCCCTTTACGACACACACGTTTGTTACATGCTCTTCTGTATGAAACTTGAAATTATTAGTTTATATGATTCTAATAGAAAATAATAGATAAGAGGTAATTTTCTGATCAGTGGTCAACGGCAACGTTTAGGATAGCGTTGGACAAACAGTGCCCGTCAGTAAGTCGGTAATGATGATAATTTTCTAATAAGAATGCTATGAATGAGACAAACTGAGATGCTGCACGCACAGTTTCAACAAATACAGTTCATTGCCAAGAGAGCAGTTTCTGGCTGCGATGCAGATAACGTTAGTTTACTTCAATTTAGGCTGGTGATTCTACTTCAATTCTATTTACCAAGTTTACAAGCGCACTGGCTCGTGCTTGACGCAAGTTATGTTAGCAAAGCATACACTAAGTACTTCTACGTAAGTCATACTCTGTTACCGAGTTGGACCGGTAACCTACACAGCTATCGTCACCGACTGGATAGCACCATTCCCGACATATGCCCAGCTTGCAAAAAAGGCCCCCACGATGTCAAACATCTGTTCAACTGCTCTAAAAACCCGACAAACCTGCCAGAAGAAAGCTTGTGGACCGATCCTACAGCAGTGGCAGCATTTCTACAGCTATAAGAACCAGCATTGATGGAGTCGGCTACAACAACAACAACAGTTGGACCGGATTAATTCGAACATACCCCGCAGACTTCTGAATGTGCAAAATAGCTGCTACAAGCATCGACCTGGCTTTGATTTGTTAACAAATTCCTGAAGGTTATTATGAAAAATTCCTACTGAAATTATGTGCCCTACTTACGTTTCACACAGCAAAATTGCTTAGTTAATCTTTTCTCTTGCTTGGTTGTATATGAGCTTGATTTTGGTATAATATATTTTACATAGTTTGGATCAGAGATGAAGCAAAAACTGTGGAAAATTTCAAGCAAAATTTTTAAACCGGAATTCAGTTCCAGCAAGGTTTTTGCCCTTTGCCGGATCCGGAACACGATTTTCGCTGGAACCGCAATTCCGGTTACTCCCTGCTAATACGACATTCGGCTACGTATTTCAATGTTTCTCGCGTTAATAGGGTTCTTTGCTTCAGCTTATAGTCGCGTTATCAAAACAGCTATCAGCTTGAACAGAGCAGCTTGAAATTCAAACAACACTTAAAATGACCAGCCACGCTGGAATTTTCTCTACAGAGTCACCCACCATAGTGCCTACTTGCATGAAACCTTAAACTGTGCTACAGTCCTAACTTCAGTCGTACCTTAATTTCACCCCTAAAAGACCTCCGTGAGGCATTGCTTAAGCAACAATAAACCAAAAGGCCATAAATTATTGTTCGTTGGTTTGCAATTATTTTTTTAATCGAAACTTAATTTCTGGAGAGTCAAAATTCTTTAGCAGGTCATGGATTCGGAGGCTTGGTCTCATGGATTCAGAGGCTTGTATTTATTAAAATTGCTGGCCGACAAAGCTTTAAGCGAAAAGGCAAGCATCGATACATCGAACAAGTTAAACGGATGATGTTAATCGATGGTGATAGTCAAAGGAACGTACCACCAGGCGCGAAATTCTTCAAAGAAGGCCGACACAGAACGAAATGCCGCTCGCCGATAATGTAAACTTTGTACAGCATCGAGTTGTGCGGAATAAACGATTGAGCAACGCACGGCATTGGAACGTTACGAAGACCCGATGGATTGAACACAAGCGCCATCTAAAACAAAATAGGATTCTATTTGAAACATCTGGTTAGCAGTACGAGTTTTAAAACAACTGGACTGGAGAAATTACGCTGTTGGTCACTCTGGCATCCGGAACTGTTCCAGACCGAAATTTTAGCATCATACTAAAGCTGCACGGTGGCGGGACTAAAACTAAAGAACAAATATTATGTACTATAGTGTACAAAAGTAAGCTACCAGGATTGTTCAGAGATATCAGAAACCGAGTGTTTTGATAAGAGTCGATCATTAAGCTTTACATCATTATTAACGCTCCAAACAATGAGCTACTTGGCTGCAGTCTCAGAAAACTGAAGGCTGTTGGTTAGCTGAAGTATAAACAGTTGGCCGGCACTGATAATTCCCTACCGCGAGTTATAGAGCATACTAAGTTTGGTTTTCGCAGTAGTGTTTCGATTCTTTTCGTGACTTAAGTCGCTTAAGTACTTAAGACTTAGCAGGCGCTTAAGCTTAGCAGCAAAGTCACACATGGCGGTGATTCAACCTCACTTAGGTCTTAAGATATGTGCAGCTTAGAATATCTTACCAACTGATACAAAATTTACAAATATAGTAAATTATATCTCAAGGTCTTCAATTTGGCATGTAAAATCAAATAGTTTCCGGTTTTTTCCTAATTTAACTCGAGTGGAACTTGCAAATATTGACTGGTTTGCCAAAAATGTCGTTTCAAATGGGGTCAATTAACGTAATTTATAAGAGCACCCGCCTATTGCTCGACCGAAACATTAACGAATACCGCTCGCCCGACGTTCGTTCAATGCTCGTTCGTTCGATAGACTAAAGTCATTTCTGGTACACAATGTATTTGATATTTCCCCTATAAAGTATAATGAGACCAAACAAGTTGTCATGTATGCGTAGTAATTAGTTTTTGATGCCAAAAGCATTTAGTGCAACAGCAAACTCTTTTGTTTCAGCCTCGTAACTAAGGAACATAGGCTGGCTAGTCCAAAGTGAAGAGCGGGCGGGGGCATTTTCGGCAAAAATTCGGGTACCCCCGGGCTTAAGGCCCCCTGCTGAGAAAAAATAAACGTCCAAACGCGACAAAATCCGGCAAAAAAATTGGCCACCCGGCAAAATCCGTCACCCCTTGGCAGGAGAGCCGGGGAGCCCCCTGCTATAATTTCCGAGGTTTGGACTAGCCAGATAGTCACCCGCTCTAGAACCACCTTCAGCATCCAAACTGAATTATTTTGGCTGTTTGGACTGGCCTTGTTTCGAGTCGTTTCGAGGGGCAATGCAACCTAGTAGCTTACATGCGTACGCACAAATACAACTTAAAATTGGGGTAATTTTGATATGGCTACAAAAGCCGACGCGGCTTTCAGTGTTAGCCGTCGTCATGGTCACGTCATGCAGTAGTGCATGGTTCACATTGAGATGCGTGCACCCGCTGCGCACGACTACGACAGACTACAATGCTCGTTACACTGCGGTTGTCGGTACATTGTAATGACGACTTTATCCGTCGCTACAAATCATCGTGCAACAGATTGAGCTACGTTGATAACGAACAACGTTTTCATATTGCTCTATGTTGGTAATGTCAGCAAAGTGTTATTTCAGACTAAATATTTTTGCACAGAAGGTGTAATGAAAACAGAAGTAGCTGCATGATAATATTATAGTCACGGCCAGAATTAAGTGCAAAATAATCGATCGAAATTTGGATTAAACGAAATTTCCTATCGATTTCGATCGTTTTCGGTTTTGGCGCAGTTAGATAAATTTTAAAATTTCTATTATTTTCGATTAAACGAAATTTCGATCGTTCTCAATTGCACTTAATTTTGACTGCGAGCCACCACATGACAGCTGACACTGTTGAACGCTGGCGCGATGTAGCAGCAGGCCACAAAGGACTATGTACGATGAATAACAAGAAATATAAATGGATGGTGAAGCTGTTGACGGTCACATCACCAATGCATTAACGGCGATGATATTATGTAGTCCTTTTTAATACATATCAAATGATTGGGACACTTCGGCGAAGCTTTGACAGCTGTTTTATCTTCGAATGATCCCGTTTTCTATTTTATTAAGTGAAATTATCGCTAAAGACTTGATTGAGGCATTCTGCGCTCCTCATTTTTTAAAATGGTACACATTTCCAACTAAAATCGCCACAGGAACCACGCCCGCACATAATAATAATAATGAATTATGCACATTATCGTTTCCTTAGGGATTTGCTTCCACCAAGACACGGGTCAAAATGCAAAAACTACCAACTGATAAAGAGTAACATTCGAAATGGGCAACTTTTAATGTGAGCCACGTAATTTCGATCAGCAAAATCATAAATTATTACACTGTACGGCGGACGGAATTATTAAAACGCTACATAGTGATACATTCAAACAGCCAAACGTCATAACCTGCAACACAGAAATGACTGTCGGATTTCGAGCGAATTGCGAATGAATGTCGAACGCGTAGCGACGGAGTGGCTCGCTCGATATTTCAGAACTATTAAAGATAACAATAAATTCTAGTTTTAGAAGAAATTTCTTTCGAGCCAGATGCGAGCGAGCAACAGTCATTTTTGGCGAGTACTGTACGTACCTTGTGAGCATGTTTTCCATGAGCAATTTTCGGCTTGCAAACTGAAAAGTTAAAGAAACAATAATATTTTATTATTATTATTATTAAAAGCTAAACTGTAGTTTTAAACTCGAAAAGAAAACATTTTTGTCGCAACAAAACAGACCTAAAACTAAATTTTGATCACTCGAAACAGTGGATAAAGCTAGGACAACAAGGGTCGCCGTGCAAAAATTTAATAGGTAGTTCCAATTGGTTTCTGATCGATCCATCAAATTGGGGGCCAGGTAACCCAGAGGGGCAATACGTTATATCGTTGGAAGATAAGAATAGCTTAGAGCGGCGGGTTCGGGTGGCGGGAGCCTCCCGACACAGGCTTAGTGTATGTCTCATATAAGGACCTTGGTAAAATATTGCACAGCACAAGATAGGATAGTTCTTTGCGAAAAATACTGCGTTTCCAAACCGAGCATCGTCAAACTCAGTATTGTACAGTTGCGGACAGAAATAAGAGTATAAGCAAAATTTCGCACCAAATTCGACTTGACAGCTGTTTATTTTGTGCAAACCGTTCGCGAAACATGTGGTTTTATTTCTGTTCATAACGCTGTGCAATGAAACGCCTTGGTACTTGTTTGACCAAGCGTATTATTTTTTCCAATGGCTGACGCCTCAAAAAAACTATTTAGAAATACAGTCAAGGCTATAAACACATAAGGTGAAAAAGGTTTTTTACCCAAAAAACTATTTAGGAATACAGCGAAGGCTATAAACACATAAGGTGAAAAAGGTTTTTTAATAGCTGACGCCCCAAAAAACTATTTAGGAATACAGCCAAGGCTATAAATAAATACATATATGAAAAATAACCACAGATTTCTATCTAAGGCGATTTCCGCGAATTTCCATTTTAGTGCAAAAAATTTCAAATATTCAATAAAATATCGTTCGATTAAGAATAGACTCATCTCCGACCGTTTAGCTATAACTCCACGATCTTCAACCCAAACTTGCGCTACTTTTTATTACATTGCTAGTGTTTTACCTTCGCGAACAGCGTTAGCCTACCAATTTAAAGCTCACAGAAGACTATACGCCACCAATGTTTTACCCAATTTATTGACTAGCGGAAACTTTGTGGCTAATCTGCGATCAGTTACCATTTATAATTTGTAATATGAGCCCCATTCATTGTCAAAAAAGCAATCATGAAAACATTAAGAGCAGAGTTGCCATCAAGTTCAACACATATCAAAGTCGTATGTAGGAGCATTTTATTGACCAGAGACCAAAAAGATGACACCGTTCCAATATTATAATTAACAACTTTCAAGAAAAATAATTATAGTCACTGTCCATGTTGTACAACTTAGCCTAATGCTTTTACGCAAATACATCTGGTTTGATCGCATTCAACATTGACAATAATTGGCACTGTTACCAAATATATATTAAACCTTTAGCCAATTATGCCCATTGTGCTTGAAGCTTCCCACTGCGGTTCCAACATGCCCAGTGAAATGAGTAACAAAAACCGATTAAAAAGGAACAGTGCAACTGCTAGAGCCAGCGGAATGTGTAAAATACGGCTAAACCATTGCAACCTAGCCAAGAGTCAAACCATTACTATTAAATATCCTAAACTTTACACAGAAAAGTTCATCGCCAAACTCCAAAAAACACATTGAAAAAGAAATCAACTGGGTTTAACAAGTCGGAATTTTAGAAATCCAAATAAACAATTTCAACCTTTATAAAGGCAAAGTCTAATAGCTGCCTAAGATACCTATTACAGAAAATCTATCCTGGTCGGGGGTCAACATCGTTTATCGCAACCGGTATTGTAAAAGGCCATTAAAATATGTAATTTCTCGCCCAGCAATAGGACGCCAAAACGTTTTGCAATTTTGACAAAAATGACACGCGCAAAATTTGATCAGTTTTGACAATGCCATGTGAAAAATTTTTAAGGACAAAAAATTCATCAATGTTCCGTTCGAAATGTATTTCAGTCAAATTCATGGTTTTTAGGTTTCTCCCGCTTAAAATGGGATTCCGGGTTTTTTGGTTCCTAGAGGTTGAAATGCGTTTCCTTGATTTTAGGTTTCTTTAGGCTGGAATGAGATTCCAGATTTTTTAAGATTCTTCAAGTTTAAATGTGATTCCCCGTCGTAGACCCCTGTATAACCCCACATCAGTTATGTGGTCTTGGAATTTTCTATTTATTGCCAATAC
This sequence comes from Trileptium ribeirensis, assembly GCA_030248225.1. Lineage (NCBI taxonomy): Eukaryota > Metazoa > Nematoda > Enoplea > Enoplida > Thoracostomopsidae > Trileptium > Trileptium ribeirensis. Next base: position 40,088 of record JASANE010011591.1, read on the forward strand.
TGTAATATGAAAATAATTCAACTATGTAGTTGAACCCGGAAACAAATTATCATCAAATTCGTGTAGGGTAAAACAAGGGACTAAATAAGATTTGATGGATTTCATATTGGGTGTATTTTCCAAGTTAGTCTGCTTCTTGATCCCCCAAAGCAAACAAAACTAAATATTATCACTCACTGATTGGATAACTAACGCCCGCTTCTTTAATCAACAGCCCGTTCAGTTCGCTATCTCTGCAATTGTGGAGGATTGTTGACGCAGGAGAAGTTACACCATCTAAAAAGAGTAATCAGAACAAGGTTAATCAGCATGTCGGTAAGCTATGTACATATCTGTGTTACTTGTAGATAGGTCAAGAATCGAGTCAAATAGAAAAAAAACTGAACCATTAGGCCAGCGTGTTCAATACATACAATTTTCTTTGCCGAAAACACACCATTTGGGCTGCCTACAATAAACCAGAAAAGAATCGTTCTACTTTAGCTTCAGAGATCATATTTAAAATTCAATAATCGCTGTGTACATATTTAGATATTTTACTTTATTTTACTTCATCGTTCTACAAAAGCCAGATGTTTTGTTGACGCTCGTAGAATGCTAATTATGAAAAATGACACGCTTCTCACCCGGTCGTAATTTTGTTATATATAATTTGAACTGTTAGCTTATAGAATGTCCACGCAAAAAAATTGTTTGATTTTAAAGAGATATCACTCAAATTTGCGCTAATTATTTACTGATAAGAAAATTATGTTTTTTATATTACGTAAGACAAGCAATAATAAACCAACGTATTTGGAGGAACAGAGGGGTGGTCAGGACAAAACGAATATTTTGTTGCTGATACCACATTATGCCTTGCGTTTTACACAACGACATACTTAGAGCTAGTGCTATATTTTAGATTGTAACACAGCTTATATAGTTAAAGCCGTGCATCAAAATGACTTAACGCAAGTTTACCTAAACTAGCTGTATTACAAGTCAGTTGTAGCACAGTCAGGCGTGCGTCAAGTGACTTGTACGCAAGGTTGTGTTGTTTAACTCGTTCAAACTCGTGCTGACGTACTCCTCTGAACTAGTCATAACCGTGCGTACAAATCACTTAACTCACGATAGCTGTGCTACAACTATTACTTATAATGTAAAATATTTCAGACATTGTACTGTGAGCAATTTGAAATTTTTGTTTGTACTTTTTGAACAGCAAGTCGGGCAATACGCAAACCAATGTCGCTATAAACCGACAAAAAACCTATTTTTTGTATCAGTAAAATCATATTTTGATATTTTAGACTAAAAAATGTAGGATAAATTACTATATAGTAGGCCAAGGTAACAATGAGGCAACAAAGTGTAATGCACGCCAAGCTGTGCTCGATATACTAAGCCTTACCCTAAGCTTATGTCTTTATTCATTCCACTCGCCAGCGAAGCGAGCGAATGGAACGAGAATTTTCAATTTTGGCTCTGGAGGGTGCGTTGAGGAGGTCCTGTCTGTGTGTGTCTGTGTGTGCCTGTGTGTCGCACCTGGATCTCGATAACGGTTGGGCGGAGTTTGATAGCTCATTCGAACCGCAATGGTCGATTTAGGTGTATTGACGGAGCCCCATTTTTGAATTTTTGTGCCGTGAGAAAAGTTATGGGGCAAAACGACGTCATTTTGGCCCTTTTTTCGGGCAAACCATCCAGTTTTTGCGACTTTTATCAATAAGTACACGAGGTATCCGCAAACAAATAGGCCTATTCCATGCAGCTTTATCAGGGCTTTCCAATGATATATAACAAGCTTTTCAACTACTTCCCAATCTGGAGTCTATAAGCTTATAGTTGGCGCCAAATTTCATATTTGTTGAAAAGCGTGGGAAATGCACCTAAATGTGTGTTTTAGTTGCTTTTATTATCTTATATGGGACAGACAAACTCATTGCAAGTGTTAAAAATATTGTTGGCCAAATATTTTTTACACTTCTGATACTTGGCATAAAAAATGACGTTTTCGAAATTTTTGGTGAAATACGTGGGAATAGCACATGAATGTGTGTTTATGGTTGGTTTTAGTGTCGGCTATAGGATTTTCTGGGCCGACAAGCTCATTGCGAGCGTCAAAAATATTGTGTGGCAAATATTTTTCGCACTTCTGCTTGGAGGATTGTTCTCACCACTCGAATTCTGGCTCGCAAGCGAGCTACACTAGTATAAGATATATAGTAAGCATGAACCCCCGCTCTAAGCTGTTCTTTTTAACAATACAATGTATTGCCCCTCAGTGTTTTGCGTGATCCATATAGTATAAACTTAGTATATTTAGCTATTTTTGTTAGTTCCCAGGTTTACGTCTGCCGTGAAGCAGTTACATATCTTACACAGCTTTTTTATGAACTAGTTCACAGTTAACAAAAAATATGCAGAGAATAATTTACCTACCGGTTGCAACTTCTATGCTTCGTAAACGTATTCCTTCAGTTTGCTGATTTATTTGAAACTGTACAACTGTTGTAGATCTAAACCGATTTCGATATTTTGATCTTCCAACAGTTTGTCCAACAAAGTATCTCTTACATTAAAAATATTCGGAGATTCATAGCTATATAGGCAGTATTTAGCATGCTCACTCTGTTAAAGTATACGGTTTCGTTTGTTAATTTGAAACATTCTACAAGAACAACATTTAATTAAAGTCAATGCATAGTTGTTATATGAATATTATGCATGCTAACGCATCATTTCCACTGCACACAAAACAACATATGCACACACTCAAATATCCCTAATTATTTTAGATTGATAAATTGATACTCTGGCTCAAATATATTATAAGACTGATAAAGTCGAACGAAAATACACAAATATACTTACCTTTTACAATAAAACGTAATTTACGGCTTTGTTATCACACAATTTTTATTTGTGTACCGACTATGGGTCGCCGAGACTAACTGTTGCATCCGAATCATTGTCCTGTCCAGGGTGAAGCAAGCGTATACCGCTCGTACCATTGTCCCAAAACATTGATGATACAATTAACTGTAGCCGCATATGAGCATACATGCTCATAAGGGGACAGGGTATTTATCTCTCCCTTAGGCTCGGGCCCACACCCTCAGGGCACAGCTGATCCCTCTGAAAGGCAGTCTGAACCAACCTGAAGCTACACAACGTCCTCCCACGCCGAGACCGTCATCCTTCTGGCGATGAACTCTCCTCCGTCGCACCCTTTATCACCTTGGGACTTCGGATACCGCCCATATGTGCATATGAGGTAGCATTTTCGATCTTGCCACGAACACAAAAATGGCAACAACACAAAAATTACTCTGACATTTTTCTAATACTGCGCGTACTACTGATCCAAGACAATGATGATACGATTAACTACATTCGCGTATGGGCATATATGCTAATAAGCGGACAGGGGAATTATCTCTCCCTGAGGGTTGAACCCACTACCCTCGGGGCACTGCCGATCCCGAAAGCAACTTGATTCCACCTGAGGCTACCCAACCTCCTCTGTGGCACCCTTTATCACATTGGGACTTCGGATACCGCCCATATATGCATATGAGGTAGCGTTTTCGCTCTGGCCACGAATACAAAAATGGTGACGACACAAAAAATTGCTTTGACACTTTTCTAATATTGAGAACTGGATAACATAGAGTAATTAATAAAGTAATACCAACCTGGCAAGCTCTAATATATCCATTCCTGGTCGCGCAGCCGCCATTTTCGACAGTTGTGGTGTCTTCTGTACATGTTGAGACCACTGTTCGCTACAATATGTAACTGAACGAGTA
>JASANE010011594.1:0-15997 GCA_030248225.1 Trileptium ribeirensis
GCGCAACCAATCCGGCGGGGTCCGAACACACCCCGTGAAGCGCGTTGTGGCCTGCTAAGCTCCGTAACTTCTTGGGTCTGACCAAGAAAAGTGGCTAAAATAGAAAACTTAGGGTCCGCCCTTGAGGTTACGATAGCCGGGGTCGTATGGGCATGGTGTTAGGAAGTTGCGCCATGCAGCTGCGTCACCGTTATTACAATTGTACCGCGAAGGGTACGAGTGTGCGCATACTTTGCACTACATTGTGTTGCTATTCCACATTTATCTCATCGTTATTATATTTGCACATATTTACCATTTTCTTATATTTACATGCAGTTGGTTACATTTTTCTGTGTATTCATGCATGTTCCTTATGCATCATTTACCTTAAGATATCTGCGGCAGAGCCGGATTTTGTCACAATCTGCCGTGGCTCTAAAAACATGATTGTCTAGCCGCAATAATCCAGTGTGAGTTTTTGTGCCAAATGAGACAAATATAATAGCTAATAGTAAAGCGAGGCTGATATATTGTCACAAGGGCAGGAATCGGCTTTAAAAGCCAGAAATATATGACGACAATGGAAAATCCCGAAAAAAATGGAAATTGGTGATACATATTGTCATATATTCGTTACACATATTTCCAGTTACAATAGCATAATTTTCATGTATGAAAGAGCGTGTTTGACATAGCTACTAGGTTAGTTTGTAAAAGGCGCTTAAACAAAAATTTTGAAAATAATGATATTTACGTATTTATTTTACCTGCGTTTATGTGTCTTGCTTTAATTACTACTAATCTTACCTTTTTTGGGCCTAGAGCTAAATATTTTCTCTGTAACACAATCTGTTAAACTGAATGTAATAAATATATTTTTAGTAGTGCGTCCCGGCTATGAAACCCTGAGACATAGCCACTCCCTGTTCGTACAAACATACTAGTATAGATTAGCTATTTATTTTATTTATGAAGGGTCGGATGTGGCTGTGTTTTTGTCACGAGCCGGAATTGGCTCTGAGGCAGAATCCGGCCCTAGGTGCACACATCTTAAGGTAAACGATGTATATATGTATATATTATTTTAATATTTTACTCCCAAATTTTCATGAACTATGTTTACATCTTCCATATTCAGATGTGTTTACATTATATTCTCATTTTATTTACGTATATGTCCATATACTATAATGTTTAACAATTTATATTATGATACTGCTAGTTTACAATGACTTAAAAAGAAATAAACTATTCTAAACTAAAACGAAATATAGAGATAATTGTCGTTTAAGTATTGAACAAACCAGAAGTACTACTTCCAGGTACTCTCTGCAACAGAGGTTAAGGTCTGAGAGATAGATCTACCGAGTGATTACGCATGTAGCCTCAAAAAAATTTACCCAAGTGACAGAAAACTTACATTTATTCTCAGTTCATAAGTTACTAATAGGCTGATAAACTGTAGAAAAAACCAATGTTGCATTTCCTAGCATCTAAAAGAATTGTAAATAGCATGTATTGTGACTTGTTCACGCAAACGGTACGAGAGATTAATCTTAAAATTGCGGATTCAAATTTCAGACATATAATTTCTTCAAAATACCAAGTTAATAATGAGATTAGACTCTTCGCAGGATATCACGTTCATTACACGAAGCGGCAATTAAAGTAAAGTGATTTGAATTCAACAACGTCATGCGATGCTAATTACTTTAATGTTTATTTTGAGTGGATGTGCCTTTACCAATTGCAACAGGCAAATCAACGGCAAATCTGTGCAGTCCAAAATCACCATGAAAATTTGAAGCGCACAGACAGCTTATTCATTCTATATGTTTGAACATTTATAAACTTATCAACGTGCGAGCAGTGGGTATTTATCAGTTTATTAAACATCTTTCAACGTACAATTTGGATTAATAACTTAACATCAACGTTATATTGATATCAACATTCGAAAATTCTAAGAATGGAGTATGTGTGCATTTTTTCTTCAATATAAGACAGCGTATTGAATATAATATAAGACAGCGTCTGTTTCGAAGAACGCTAGCAATTAAAGCGCTGATGAAATAATATTACAGCTACAGGCAAACTGACATTTCATAAAATTTGTGAGTTTTGTTCTTTTATAATTCATCAAAAATCGTGTGAAGTCTTCACAAATTGTGTTTGCTGTAGTTTAGTTCTTGGCTCACTTGGTACACAGCGAATAAAGTTAATTCTACATTGGCAAAAGTCAATAATAAAGTTACATTTCACAAGGTTATATTTACTTTTCCGACTTGCATAACCTTGCCGTGTTCTGAGGATCCTTTTTGTTCGAGTTTGAGGATTTAGTTTGCGCGAATGGCTTGGTGCTCGGCGATATCTGTGTCATTGCGGGCTTTTGTTTGGTGTCTGATGTCGCTTTGGTGTCGGGTGGCTTGGCTTGTCCCATGTTCGGTTGTGCGTTTACCGCTCCCTGCGAAGGTACCCTAGGTCTCGAAACGGACCCGGTCATGTAGACTGTCGGCGCTGTTACTTCGGTAATGGCGGCCCTGTTAACTCGTTAACAGTCTGCAAGACGAATGCTCTGCGACATAGGAGAGTCTGCATGGTTGGAGCCTACAGTTCCTTCGGGGCTGATAAATGGGCGACGACGGGAAGAGTGGCAAACAAACGGTCGGATGTGGGGCAGCGGTTGCCTGGCACTGGAGACTGTATACATCAAGTTTGCTTTGACACAGGTGTTTTCCGAGTGCTATAGTTGCAGGTACGTATCGAGTGAGGCACGCGCCACAAATAGAACTGAGGCTGAATAAACTAAGACAAGTGTGAGTAAAAAGTACGTGATTGCGTTAAAACATTCTAGCTAAGTTTTCATATAAAATTTTTTTGCGGAAAATTGTCCACGTTACCTGGGGGTTCATGGTTGCCGGATGTTTTTAACTGTACGTAAATGTGGATTTGGCGTTTTCTTTGTGTAGTTATGCTCGCTGTGTTTCCCCTCGCTTGTAAGTAACTAGTAGTATGCTTGTAGTCTGCTTCGTCATTTATTTTAGCACAGTTTTTGAATTTGCCCTTGCCTATACAATACCAATTATCTTTGAGTTAACTCTATCTGAGTAGAATGCAGTGTCAGTCATAAACCAACAACGTCTGCAGGCGCGTCCAGTACAAGAATCTGGCTCCAATTGCTAAATATTTCTGTAACAATTGCATCAACTGGTAGGTCACTAATTCCATAGACTGCTTGTACTGCAGCACTAGAATGCATCATTGTGTACATCACAATATCACCTGAGCTGCGCTCTATCTAAACCCACGCCTATCGCCCCACCGTATGTTTGAGGTGGCGGATTTGGTATCGCTAGGCCTGGTCAATGCTACTTTAATTTATCTTTTATTAATTTACAGATTTTTATTTTATTTTTTTTGTGTTTTTTTTGATCTTTTAAAATTTATAGATACCTGACGTTTTCTGAGGCCTGGAAATTAATGCTGAAAAGTTTCCTGCAAATTATATTTTTGTTTAATTTGTTTAACTTTGTTGGAGGTTCTACAACAATACAGCCGATAATAATTCTTAGAATTTTGCCCGGTGTTCTAGATGATAGGTTAATAAAATTCGAACTGCTGAATATAGTGGCATTTCGGTTTGTTTTGAGGCAATTAAACATTTTCCTAGAATTTGCGTAGGAGTATGTAAGTGTAGGATTTCTGTGTATATGAGCCAGTTGCACAGCTCAGTCGGTGAGTTAATCTCCGAAGCAGTTGCGGCTGGTAAGTAGCTCTATTATTATTTATGTTGAAATTTTTCTTAAGTGCTGAGTATAAGCACACTGTAACACAGTAGCAATTGGGAAATTAGTGGTGGAGTTTGAGTAACTGTGGTACCCTATTAGCTAAGACGTTTGGTCGTCTTCTGGTGGCTTAAGAGTTAAGTGTATAGCTGGGAAGGACGCTAATTCCCTTCCTTTCGGTACTTTTAGCTTGTATTGGTTGGAGATTTATCTGGCTATTATCAGACCTCACGGTCACACTCACCGTTTTCAACAATTGTTCTCTTGGGTACCCTGTTACATAATATACTTAAGGATAGCTTGGGGAACACATACTGCATAGTCGTAACTTTGTATACCTATAGGTGAGTTAATCTCCGAAGAAACCGCAGCTGGTAAGTAGATCTTCGATTAATTTACACTAGCATTAAAAGTTATTGTGTGAGGAAGGACGAATTATTCCCTTCCTATATTATAGGGCAGAGTTTTGTTGGGAGGACGCTTATCCCCTTCCTTGATTTGTGAGAATTTTAACTGTGGTTGCCCTATAGTACTATTAGACCTCACGGTCGCTCTCACCGTTTCAACTGTTGTTTATTCTTGACCATAGTAATAACCTTGGGGCATAATAAGAGAGGTTTTAGTGAGGGTGCGTCATAGCTTTCTGTGTTTAAGATTGAATTAGTTAACTTAGCCGTGACTGATTTTGCTCAGAAAGTCCAGTGTCCTTGATATTTCTTGGAGGTTTATAATAAGCTTGTGTGGTGAGCTGAGTCCTAGGTCCTGAGTGCTACATTATACATAATACGGGTTCTTGTTGAAACTTATTAGGACCAGCTTCGCTACAGTTGGAGGTCCCACCGAGATGAAGGTGGTGAAATTTTATCGTCAGTGTGAAGGAACAGGCAACCTAATCGATGGCAGATCGTATGCCGAAGAAAAGCTGATCAGACTTCAATACCAAGGTCAAACAGTGCAGGTGGCGATGGAATTCATTATGAAGAAAATGAAAAATAGACATTCATTAGATTATGCTCTTTTTAAATGTCTTTGCTGTATCCTGATATATTTGTATTATGCAATCGTGATATTCAGAATTTAGAAAAAAACTGAAAAAACATACCTGTAGCCGTTAAGCCGTCTGATTATTATCTTGGCAGGCATGAAATGTTTTAAAAATGGTGTGCATTTGGTAATTTCAATAAGTGTTACGTGTGCTTTCGGTCAATTATGTCTCTACTTTGTAGTAGTCATTTTCAAACTTGGCCACACTAAACATCAAGAGCCCGGAAATTCTCTTATCATCGATGATTACGAGGCAATTATACACGAAACGTTGTTCAACGGCGAGGACCACCTCGTGCGACAAGATAACCTAATGGCATACTTCAAAATGTTCGAAAAAGTAATTGATTATGCGGTTGGACAGGAAAAGCTGGTTACATTCTTTGTACGATTATTTAGAGGTATAGGGTATTCTGGGCGTTTTTCTACGACCACACAGTTCATGTACCACAGCGAAAATATCAATTAGTGCATCAGTATAGCGCCAACAATGAATAAATAATAAATGAAGAAAATTAATAATTGCTACATTCATGTATATTGTGTTTTGTAGTAATTTATTTAAAACTATAGAATGAAAAAAGTCACGGCAGCGTATGGGCGTCTGATAAGGACCTGTGTATGGCCAAAATGTATATAAACCCGAAAAGTATGTTTCACTTGTGTAGTCATAATTGATATATATTTTCATAATATGTCACATATCATAAAAAGTTTAAAACAATAATAAACCGAAAAATTAATCGCATAAAGCTCAGAGTCGTGTTTACATGTATTTGTGTGTTTATGCGTAACAGGACCGTTCCGGCCCGTTAGGAGGATTTCTGCATAATTTCAGCACCAAAACCGCCTAGAAACCGCCAGAAACTGTTGTTAAGGATGGATGGCGCGTCACAGTGCACCATGATCTTTGGGGCAATACTGTCTTGTGTATCGATGCCTCGCTCAATAAGTCAATTGTAACGTGTGCGTGCTCGAGCGACCTTTCTGTCGCTCGGGTCGCCTCTGTGTCTCGTGTGTATTGTTTGTGTGTTAATGTATATTTATGTTTGTAGTGTATCTATAAATATGTATATATATAGGGATACATAGGGACATGAAAAACACGGACGGACGAGGACACCATGTATTAACAATCGTTAAAATTGTAAGTTTTACCGACGGACTGAAAACAAACGATTGGGACGGACGGGGGTGTGCTTAAGGCCCTCCCGTGGATTTCTGGTGGGCCGGAATAGGCCCCCCCGGCCTGTTAGGGGTTCCTTGCAGGATGCCGCATCTCTAGCCCTTGGACGGGCGCATCCCCGCCATCGCCTACCCCCACCCCTCCTGGGTCGCGCAAAGATCAGTTAGCAATCACGAAAAGACGCGATTTCGCTTAAACTTCTGTGGTGTCCTCACGAAGACGGGTCATTTTCCACGCTGCTATTAGCTTAATGGAAAGGGCGGCAAGTCGAGACCACAAAGGCGATGCAGCAGATGGGCCGACGGACAATTAGGACTTCATCCGATTGCTGCGTGGGACGATGAGTTGACGGCTCGAACAATAAGAAACACGAGCAAAAACATTTTAAAATCGCCGGAGATCGGGTGTCCCGGAAGTCGATAATGTTGACCCAACCAATCTGGGACACGAAATCGTTCAAATAGAAGTGCGTTGGACTCGAATTTCAACGCACATCCAGCATTAATTCAGGGAAGTTTAAGCTTAAGAGCCTCACATTTCATGGGAAAACGTGGGCTGAAATCACAGATGGTTCACCTCCGACTATTCGGAGGTTTCAAACTTGATGTCGGTAAGTTCGATTGAAGACGACTCTCCCTAAGGACAACGACGGCTTACTGTAGCTGTCAAATTTGAATTTCCGGAATTGTCCCCAATTGGACGAAAAAGAAGAAACCTAAAAAAGTGGCGTCAAGAAATCGTTAGCGATTGGATGGCGACGAAGTCGCTATACTACAATACAGGCCAAAAATTCGAGGTTAAGACCTACATGTCGACTCTTCGAATCAGTTTGACTTTGACAGCGCGGAGTTCGGTCGACTCTAACGACCGGCTCCGACGCAGGACCTTCATGTATTATATTTATTGCTCTGTGTTTCTGTTTTCGCTTTTCGCTTCGAGTTGGGGTCGACGGTTGACGATTGCCGCGTAGGCATTAGCCTCGCGAAGGGGGTTCAGCGATTGTTGCCCCGATGATCGAAGTCTGTAAGTACGTGAAAGGATCGGTGTCTGAGGGGGTTTATTTTCTCTGCTAGACGACTAGTAACAGACTGTTCAATTAGGTACCCAATGAATGTAGCGTGTCCCTCTCCCGTAGGCAGACTTATTAACGTTTGGGTTCGACCCACTTACTTCCCGCCGAAATGCTACGCACAGACCCAACCAGAATTAATATCTAGTGTCGAGCTACGACGTGAAGGCATTAAGCTACTTAGTTAGCACAGGTGCTGAGCACGACGAGGATCAGCCAGTCAAGTCGAAGTCTTTTTGATTCCCCGTGGTCTTAGGTAGGACGACTCAAACCGGACGTTTTTCGTCCATGTTTTACATGACTCGCAGATACTGAGGTAGGGTCATCGAATTTTCCTGAGCCTACCACGGTGACAATTTCCAATGCTTCAGTACCGAACGATAGGGACATGCTTTATGCATTGCATTCATGGTTTACAAATTTACAGTTTAGTTGACCGTTCGACGCCCATGCCGTGTTTGAGCTCGAACAAACGTGTATCTTAGGAACCGAGGACTAGCCTCCGTTGGGCTTTAGGAAGCCCCAAAATTTCGTTTAGTTGAATGAGTTAAGAAAATTTGGGAACGTAAATGATTGAACAAATTCTAGGTACCGCAGCTTGAGCTTAAGGTGTCTGCTATTCACAAGGAACACTGTTAAGGGATTGTCTCGGTTTGATTATTAGGCTCTTATTTCATAGCGTTTAAATGCTCACAGATTAGTAAAAGTTACAGGACCAGTTTACACAAATATGGTAGACATCTCAAGGAAACACGAACTTCACAATGACGACTGACCGAAGCGATACTAGGCGACTACCCTGCCCGGTGTGATACAAAAATGCCGAGGGAAAGATGCCACCAGCCATCCAAAATACCGTCAGCCCCGTTTGGTGCCGTGTGCAAACAGTTTGTAAAAGAAACGCCACGCCCGTGCCCCCGAAACAACTCTACTAAAACGATCAAGTTTACGGGTGTTCACCGTAGCATAGTTACATGTTCTTCTCTTGGTGCTAAAGACCAAGAAATGAACATCATTAAAATAAGTCGATGGCAGGCCCCAACAAAGTATTCAGTCAGTGCCTCTTGCGGGAGAAGCACCCCGTGTTCCCGTCTCCAAAAATTCAAAATATTTATTCCCCATCCCAATAAAGAAAACTAACTGCCTCGCTCAGGCCATTTTGGCCCCAAGGCGAGCGAGTGCAAAACCCCGGCCTTTCTTTGGAGCGAGCTGATCGCTGAGTTCAGCTTGGTTTTACTATTTATCCTGAGCTGCCCGTTAGGCTATGTACTACGTATGACCAAGGTTCAGATTTTCTCGCAATTTCCTTTTTCTCATTTTATATATACAGCAGATTCGATCCTGCACGGAGAATTTAAGCCCGCTGCAAAATCATGAGTATTAACCAGTCGACTATGCGCGTCTGGTAACATCGACTATTATGTCGATGATAATTCGACTGCACAACAGTGCAGTCGAGACACTGCAATACCGCAGTGTATAGACGACTAAGGCAAAAGGATGAGCGAAAGAGAGAGCCAACGAAAAAACGACCACCAAGAGTAGGAACAGGCGCAAAACGTCCGGGGTGGACGGCATCGAGCCCCGTTATGCCCGGGACGATCCCAATATTGGGGAATGAGCCTAGGAAACCGATCGACAGGGCACAGAGAGCCCGTGAGTCGCGCCTCTTCCCGCCCCCTAATAAAAATGGCCGCGGAATCGAATTAAATTTAGGTAACCAGACTCGCCCCTAGGGGCTGTCCCGGAAAATGTCCGAGCAAACGCATCGTGGCATTTCGCGCCACGACAACGCCCCCCACCAACCAAAATCTGGCGACTTATTTTACCCCCCCTTGTTTCTCCTTTATCGTTTGTCCTGGTGACTCCTGGTAGACGATGTCGTCCGAATCGGTAAATTGGATCAGGTGTCGGTGTCATCTAGAATAAATCGTTAGGACAAAAAAGGTGACAGCATTTAAGGAACACCTTATCGCGGGATCTGTATTGAGTAGCGACCAAACCATGTTTAAGTGCCGCTAGAGTAGGACATGGTGGAGCCCGGTCGTTTCTTTTCTCGTATGCCCCGTCTTGTGTCCGTCCTCGCACGCCAAGAGTCGTTGTTCAGAGCTACACCCTCTTGAGGGGCATTTTTTCGAAGCACGCTAGGGCCCTTGCTTTGCGCATCTCATAGCCTATGAGATTCGCCAAAATTGAGCGTAAGCAAGGATAACCGCCCCTAGTCCGAGAATACGCGGGTGTCTGCATGCTCCGCCCCGTCTCTACGTTTCAACACCCTGTGCCCCTTGTCTATCGAACCGAAGTGACATGGGCAAGTTACTGCGGACCTATCCCAATTCGAGCTACTCAACCAGTGCCGATAACTGACCGGAGACACTCGCCCCGCTGATAACTATTGAGCAATCTAATAAACTTTGTATCATAGGCGATGAGCGTCGTGTTAGTCAATACCGAGACGATAGGAACATTGGTGGTTTGTCCGCTCGGACGAGCAGGCTTTGCCCGCCATGGCTTATGGACGAGAATGTTCCAAGCGATGACTGGCAAGGCCTTCTGCTATTGCTGCTTGACTATTTGAATCCCGGGATAATGCAAAAAAGAATGCACAAAAAAATTAAACGCGTATAGTCCGCCTGTTAATAAATTTACTAGGAGCACTTTCGTACACCGCGCCCCGAACCGGGCAGGAATTTTGACAGACAAATTATCAGTTTTCAAAAGCTAGTTCGTTACAGTAAGCAGGCCACGCCATTGATCTTCCGACATTAAACTCTCAGGGCTTGTCGGAACCCTGCACCCAGGCTATAACGTTCCTAGGCTGAGAATTCTAGGAACTCATCAAGGCAGAACATCGTGAGTTCCAACTTTCCAGGGCAATTATCCAATTTCACTCTAGCTCTTAACACAACTAAATTGAATCAAACAACTTCCGATGAGACTAGGATAGGGAACAACGGCTAAGCTCCGTGACCTGTGGGCAGGTGTCGGTGCTGGCCTCTCTGGGGGACCTTAGAAATCGTACCTGAAACTAGACACGTGCGCAACCAATCGGGCGGGGTGATGACACACTCCGTGAAGCGCGCCTGCGGCCTGCTAAGCTCCGTAGCTTCTTGGGTCTGACCAAGAATAGGTACAAAACTTCGAAAATTCACGATCCGCCCTTGATGTTACGATAGCCGGGGTCGTATGGGCATGGTGTTAGAAAGTTGCGCCATGCAGCTGCGTCCCGTTATTACATATGTGCTATGCATTTACTTATATATACATGCATGTGTATCTATACATATATACATTTAATCTACACATTTATACCTATACATATTTGTATATTTCCAACCAAAATTCCCACACTGAATCATCAACCGCAGACCTCCGTCGACAGGAGGTGTCGGTAGGGGGAGTGGGTACACCGCTGTTTTATCTACTTCGAAGTCTGCGGACGTGATTTAAAAATTTTCTCTCAATTAGTGCACTAAAGGTCAAGTGTAGTTGGGAATAAAATTTTTGTATTGAATAATATTATAAATTAGTATATATTATTAGGTTCATGGCGGGAGATCTTGCCGCAGGAAAACAATCCGTTTTTTACGGGCAGCAATGTCGACGAATTAAACTATTTGGAATCACATGTTCGAAAGACACCATTTTTAATAGTCGATACAATATATATCTTAGAACCGTTGGGTCTTTTACTTTATCTCCCCCCCCAGGCCGAAGTTGGTTAATTCTTAACATACATAGACAATTTTGGTCCTATTCGCCTCAGGTCGACGAGCCAACGTTTTAGCAAATCTTGAAATTGATCAATTTCGGCTTGGTGTTTACGGTTAAAGAAAACCACCCGACCCATACATTTTGGTGAACTGTATGATTGACTGGGTCTTTGACCTCGCCCTCGAAATACAAAACGTCAATGGTTCATGTCACCTTTTATAAGTACGTTGTAATAATGTTATACGTTAATAAACATAACTTACATTATTAGACTTATTTTTAGACATGATAAGAGATAATCGTGTTTAAAACCTCATATCTAATGCCTTTAAGTTGCATTTACCTAACATACAACCTAATGCCTAAAACCTAATTCCTAAGTGTGATGGTAGTCGACTCTGCTTAAGAATGTGATGCACTTCTGCTTTTCGTCTGTCCGTCGTATGTTGCGGATGTTTTGGCCTTTACCTCATCCCAGGTTTATTATCAACTAGGGGGAAACAAACATGACTACAACACCTATGTTCTTAAAACACTACATGTGCATCACACTCAAGTTTTGGACAACCGGCTTATACAACACCCAGCTTCTTGGAACACTAAATTACACCACACCCATGTTTTTCGACCGTTGTTTCATACCCCTAAAGTTGTTGGACCACTGTTTATACACCTTAGGTTTATGGGCGGGGTCGAGCATTTTTTTAAATTTTTTTTCGAAAAATTCGAAAATTCCTGGGTTCGAATACCAGGAACCCGAGGTAGCGGGACTTACATAGTAGTGCAAGAACACGAATAGGTGTAAATTAATTGTCCAAGAACCAGTGTGTCTGAGGTTTTGGTCTATGAACATGGATGAAGTATGAAATTTGGTCGTCAAAAAATATAGTAAGAGTACAAGTCGTTGGTCTGAGAACCTGGGCGGGGTGCAGATTTAGTCGTCCAAGAAGATGGATGTGGTAATCATGTTTGTGGCACTTTGGTGAGTCATAAATCTGGGGACTAATGTGACGTACCGCGGACGATCAGCCCTCCACCCCATTCGCCCGCCTCCAACGTTCGCCCTGCCCCCTCTAACTTTCGTTAAAAATTCGAGAAAAAATAAATGTTTTGAGAGCGACAGACAAAAAGTTGGAAAGGCGTGACAAAAATTTGTAAGTATGGAGAGGCTGACAGGATGAAAGTTGGGAAAGGACAAAAGTAGGAATCTTGTCCCTGCCTCACAAAGAGTGAGACAAAGAACGCAAAAATGTACCAAGACAACGTACATAGTGTAGTGTGACATGAGTGTTACAATCTTATCGAAAAATTTCCCATGAACTGTTTCTAATACCAATTAACTTGTATTTACCTAATGAATGTGTACCCTTATATTCACGATTTACTTGACACTAAACCTTTAATTTGTATTTAACTAATACGTTGTATATACATATCGGCGCTGGATATTAGTTGCAACTTTCTGTGACGTAAATGTAATTGTAGAAAATTCTAATCAAGGAAAAAGTTTTGTTATAAAAATTAAATATAATTGATTGGAGTAAAAATATGAACTGCTTTCAACTTTGAATTTGCTTTCAAACAAAATGCCAATTTTTATCAGTTAAGCAACAATTCCATACTTAATTGTCAATTCAATAATAGCTTGAAATCCACCAGTATTATAGGCATAAAAACTAATTACAACCTTGAAAAGTTGAAAGTTTTATATACAAACTGATCGCATTGTTGAACAAGATTTCGGCCTATGTCACCTTTAGGGACCGGACATTATATCGTTAGGAAAAACACCTTTTAGAGCGCGGGGTTCGGGGGAGGGCGGTAGCCGACTTGGTCATAGGCCTAGTATATGGCTGATATAGAGACCTTAGCTTAGACGAAGACTTGGTATATTGAGACCGCCATAGCATTCGCTTCACTTCCGCCCCTAAAAGTTACATTGGCTAACATTGTAATAAAATTCATTATCGGTGTAGTTTTTTTGCAATGGTTATTTGGGCATGATTAGCCAATTTTTACCCATACAGCCGTTGTTGTGCTGGGAGCCAATCGACAGCTCTACGCTCGAAAATAGCATATCTTCACTTTGTTTCATCGATATATTATGGGTTGCTTCCAGAAATTTTGCTTAGTATGGAATGTTCCCAATATATTAAAATTTTTTTCATGTTTTTCAGATCCTTATGCGGCGTTTACGTTATAAAACGCCCGCCATGTGGAAGATTTGTCACTGTGTAATCACGACCATACCAAACGCAGCATTACACATGATTAATCAGGGCGAATTAAACCATGAAGCGTTGTCGGAACCAAATATTTTATTGTAATAATATCCTGCATACCGTCGAATTTCAATATCCTCGATAGCCGATAGTTTTTCTTCATAAACGTGTTTTGTGGTTTATTGAGCTTTAATATGCATACTTATACCTGTTATCGTAGTAGCTGGGTCGTAGCAAAATTTAACTCAAATCACAAAGGCAGCGAAAATCTGCCAGCTTACAAATAAGCTAACCGGTATAGTATTTTTGTTTCACTTTTGTAAAAATTTTATTCGCAGGCCGACCTCGCCAGCTGTGTTTCTTTCACTGTTGAGCCCAACTTTAGCAACGACTCAGTTTTTGGTCGATGTACGTTGAAAAAAATATTTTTGAAAAGTGCAGGCTACAATGAATCTGGTCCGTTGAACACCTTCTTAATAAATTATAATGCTTGCAGCATTATCAAAGCATATGCTTGTAAAATTCAACATATGATATTGTAACACAGCTTATATAGTTAAAGCCATCCAGCGAAATGTGTTAGTGTACGTTTAGGTAAATTAGCTGTATTACAACTCAGTTGTAGCGCAGCCAGGCGTGCGCTAAGATATTTGTATGCACGGTTGTGTTATTTATCTCGTTGAAATTCGTGCTGACGCACTCGTCTGAATTCGTCACAACCGTGCGTACAAATCACTTAACGCACGATGGCTGTGCTGCAACTATTACTTGTATAGCTTCCGTATAGATACAAATTTTCATGTGGCATAAAACAATATCGTTTGTTTCTTCGGGTTTTTAAAAAATGAATCAGTTTAAACGACGATACGAAGCGACATTTAAAATATATGCAAAGCTTATACTAGATGCTGTGGTGGAACCGTTGGGTTAATAAACTTAAGACAATTTTATTCTTTTACATTCATTTAAAAGATTATTTATGCAACATTAGTATAATTTTTATACCGCTTTGTACTAATGCGAACGAAAAAAACGAAGTCGTTATTATTTGACATGTGCAAGCTAATGGCATATAATGCACTTTGAGGATGTTGAACTACTTTCGTTTTCTGACGAAAGAAGCATTAGAGCAATCCGAAAGACACCGATATAGGTTGAGCTGCTAAAGAAATCATGTTATGGAGCGAGAGTGCCAGACCAGGACAAATATTCATAGTGTATGCACAAAAACTGGTGACTGTGCTTATGTTGATGATCAATTTTCGACTTTTATCAGCTATTTCAGACTGACAGCAACGTGTTTCTTAAGTCTTCTTGGAAACAAGTTTTACGAAACTTTTTTAAATATATTTTGTGAAAAAATATGTACCTTTAAACAAGTTGTCGTCAGAAATTGTTTTTAAATCCAATATATGTTATTTTCAACGGCGTTGCGAAGATTTCATGGTCAGCTGCTGCTGCATGTGTCGTAAAAAGGCTTAACAATGAACAAGCGTTCCGGTCATATAACACAAAATTTTAACCGTCTAATTCTGCATGGAAAGCTGTTCGAGATGCGGTTCCTCAAACCAGCGCCACTGTGTTAATTCAGCCTCTGCTCACCCAGGTCATAAAATATATGTATTTAAAATGGCGGAAGACTATGGCAATGGATAGGTAGTCCGAATATCCTAATTCCTGTCAGTGGAGAATTACTCGACATTACGCCACATAAAATGGTTCCAGCCATAGTACAGCAGCTTGCATATGTGAATCTATTAAAAGACTTCGAGTCTTTAACGTAACCTCGTAAGCAAAGCTGCGCTCAGAATGTATATATTATAATAAAAATGTTAATAATATTATATATTTATTGTAATAAAATGTATATATTATAAAAGATGTCTACAGCAAATACTCTGCAAAAAGTTGGTCAAAATTCGTAAAAGTGTTCTGTAGACCCGTCTTACATACGGTATTTAGTCAGCTACAGGATTATTTTTTGAAAGCAACTTTAAAAACCTTTGTTTAAAACCGGGAACATAGACCAAATGTTGCTGAGCCATTATCTTTACGCAATGACAGTAGAAACTTTTTCTAAAATTGAACCAATCTAAAACAGGTTATAGTCTATAATAACTAGAAACTTGGACTATAGTTTATCAAAAAATAACGAAAATAAGGTTGCCCAAACGTGGTGACCAATGAGGAGGTTGCTACTAACGATGTTATATACTTTTTTTAATGTTATATACTATTTGTTTATATACTATTTTTAAGGCATCAAATATCGCACGCACTGATAAAATTTTGACCTAAATTGATCATAAATACCTAGTCATACAAACCTAGACAATCGATAGCAGAAAAAAGGGTGATTTTTGTTTGACGCATGATGTTAGTCAGCTGCCGCACTAGGCCTACTTGTCTCTGCTCCCACGCCAGGCATACGTCTCTCCATTCCCGCTCCAGGCCCGCTTCTCTTCGTTCCCGCTGAAGGCCCGCTTCTCTGCATTCCAGCTCCAGGCCCGCTGCTTTCCATTCTCGCTCCAGATCCACTTCTCTCCGCTCTCACAACAGGCCCGCTTCTCTCCATGCCAGCTTCTCCCCATTCCAGCTCCAGGCCCGCTTCTCTCCGTTCCCGTCGAAGGGCCGCTTCTCTCCGTTCCCGCTGAAGGCCCGCTTCTCTCCATTCCAGCTCCAGGCCCGCTTCTCTCCATTCCCGCTTCTAACCCTTCCCGCTACAGGCCCGCTTCTCTTCCTTCCCACAGGAGGCCCGCTTTTCTCCATACCCTCTCTAGGCCCGCTTCTCTCCATTTCCGCTACAGGCTCGTTCTCTCCGTTCCCGCTGAAGGCCCGCTTCTCTCCGCTCTCATTCCAGACGCATTTCTCTCTGCTCCCGCTCCAGGCCCGCTTCTGTCCGCTCCCGCTCCAGGTTCGCTTCTCTTCGTTCCCGCTGAAGGCCCGCTTCTCTGCATTCCAGCTCCAGGCCCGCTTCTTTCTATTCTCGCTCCAG
>JASANE010011595.1:0-14344 GCA_030248225.1 Trileptium ribeirensis
CCCCATTTTCTATCTACTCTAGTACACCATAAACACCAGTGCTCCTGATGCTTTCCGTTTTATTCCAATATTTTTTATATAAATTGGTGTAGCTGGTACTGGTGATTTTGACATATTAATATCATGAAACAGCTTAATGACTTGGTAACGTGCACCAACACGAGCAGGGATGATATCCAAATTTGCCATGATTGCATACGTTTGCAATTAACAGCCGCGGCATTATTATCAGCTAGTGAAGGGGTTTGTATCCTTTCTTGGGTGCCAGATTTTACATAGTTTGGCCCGGTTAGAAGTACAACTATTTTTTTATTTCATTGTTCTACCTGGTTTGAGCTTTGAAGCGGCGCGGCTTTGAATCCTAATCGTTTTTGATTGCGACGCTAAGACGTCGTAGTTAACTCGAAACCTCATTCGTTCTTGTTTGCTCCATATACTCATATAATCATCCATATGTACTGCTTTCTTTAAGAGTTTGTTTCTTAACGTCTTTAGTTATCTTCTTTTCAATACCACCACACTGCCTGGTGTTTATTTTTGATTTCAGTCATCAATGGAAATACGAGCTGTTTCATCTTTCATTTTACCCAACACTTTTTGGTACTATTGGAAACAAGATAGTGATGGACGAGTAATCACTGGTGTTTAAGAAAACTATGTCCTCCTTCATACAGTAAAATCTTCTGCCTGTATATTATCGGTCTTTACCAACAGTTAACAGTCTTAATCTAGACTTAACGTATTTGTAGTGGAAGTCATTTATTAGAATTTAAGTGGTGTAGTAGTAAATTTCAGTACTGTAATATGCTAAAAAAGTTTCAAGACGTCGCTTTCTAGCATTATATTCTCCTAACTGAACAATATATTTGAAATACCATGAGATAGATGGTGGTGTTATAACGTTAATGTTGTTATTATACAGCTAGCATCAATGTGTTTATCGTATTATACAACGAGCATTACACTATGCAGCAATATCTATGCAGTACCACGCAATCAGCTGTAAGGATACCAGCAGCCGATCACTAAACAGATGATTCGAAAATGTGATCGGTTGTACAAAATTGATATCTCTCGACTATGCTAATTGTGGTGTAGCGTTGAAGGCAATGACCATCTGCTGCATCATCCAATTAATTTTATTTTACACAATAATCAACAATATAAAAGCAAACTTGAAAACAAATTTGGTATTTCAGTTTATCTTTTTGAAAAACCAAAGGTTAGTAAAACAGATTGTGTACTGAACTACAATTTCGCAGAACAATGTGAATAACAAACATTGAAATTCGGTTTCAGAATATATATATAATTTTTGAGGAGTTACAGTGTTAACTAAAGTCGGTTATGAAAATGTTAGGTTGTTTCCCGGCTCTGGCATAGAAACAATGGTATAGCAGTGTTCGCTACGTTCCTGTACATGGCTGCCACATTCACGAGTTTACACTGTTTATCAAATGTTTTATGTTCGAATAAGTTTAATTTTATGATTCCAAATAATTTATAGCTACCCTCTCCGGCTACGCTGTATTCACATAGCGTCCGATCCCGTCCCAGTTGCTCCGGTCTGTCGTCATAAATCTGATCCGATCCGATACGAGTAATGTCAGCTCCTTACGGCATACTGCGTGCATGTTGTCCGTATTTTTTCACTCCGCATCAACCAATTCAGGGTCTGAAGAAATTATGCATGCCTGTCGGACACGATCGAAAAGAATGGTATCAGGTGATACGCAATGTCAACACAGGCCTAAGAGTATTTGTTGAACTTACACTGAGAAAAGCGCTGAGGTAAAATCATTAAAAGTTAGAACGTGATTTTAGAACAATTAGTTATATTACTAGCATATTTATCTTTGTCTTTGCAGCAGTTAACATTGCGAAAAACGTAGAAGAGCGTGCACTCTTTATATAGATATAAGCGCTTTGAAATGTTATACAAGGTATTTATATAAAACTTGCAAAACTGATCGCTTTCAAGGATTAAGACACAAATCTTGGCCTTTATACTTTTATACTTGTCAGCATCGTTCCAGATAATAAGTGATTATTCGGAGAATCGGTTTATTTTGGTTATTGTTTAATCATAAAACTGATGGTTCAAATCATTTAACTGCAACACTGAGAAGAGCTTATTTTATACTGTGTAGAGATCGCTAAGGAAGGTTAGTTGACAATTATTATATTAGGTTTCAGTGGTCCATTACGCCACTAATAAGTGACGTGACCGCCTTAAGTCGTCCTCTTTTTTTCGAAACTTGAGGGGGCAACCTCACCCACGGTGCTGCACCGCTGTTAGACTTCAAACTAATCAAATTGATTCCTGAAAAGCAGCAGTTATGGCTACCGTAAATGTTAGGGCTTAATAAATACTGATACCAGATCACATAGCTAAGTGAAGAAGATTAATAATGCATCATTTACGACAAGATGCGTGCGCGAGGGCCAAACTATGTCACGCGTCCAACTCAACTAGTTCGGGTGAACTATAGCTTAGCTGTTCTACTATGATACATTTTTATGGCTTAGCTAGCTTAATTGACAAATATTGAGCTTAGTTAGGCTCTGCGTGACAAACGGAACCTCCGGCTGAACTGTCGATTGAGAAATTTTATTTAGTATTGTGCTTAGTGTAATAGCATTTTGTTCTATAACATTTTCACATTAATTGTAAGTTATATATTTGTTTTAATATATACAATTAATATTTTAAGCTGTATGCCGCTTTTGGGGCATTATTTAGATACGACGTATAATAAAACGTAATTTTCGCGGACTAAATAGTTTCTGGCTTAAGTTATAAAGCTCAACTGAACGCCTCGGGACAAAAGCACAGTTCGGCTCGACACTCGATGACAAATGCATAGCCTAGCTAGGCTATTCAAAATTTGAATAGTCGAGCTGGACTGTATGGTGACATAGTAGCTAGCCCATTTGAACGCGTGACATAATTAGGACCATGCGCATCTATTGTAAATTATGCATAAAAGTATATATATTTTATGCATCAGTAAACTTAAGGTGACCCCGTCAACCATCCTATTCTGTCATTACCGACATCAAATCGCAAACTCTTGTTACGGAAAACGGGCTTAATTTCATTCGGTTTTTGAGTAACCGAAAATTAACAAAATCAAATTCAAGTGCCAGAAATTAGACCTTGTGTTCGAACAGAATTTTGCCGATTTCAGTTTGCAGAAATTCCGTTCCCTAATATATTATCATTTAAATTTTGATTATACAGTGTTCGCGAACAAATTTAATGCAAAAGATAAATGTTATCACAATCAAATCTCCAAATTTTCGTTCTCAAACATTTGGG
The DNA here is from genome assembly GCA_030248225.1 of Trileptium ribeirensis. Classification (NCBI taxonomy): domain Eukaryota; kingdom Metazoa; phylum Nematoda; class Enoplea; order Enoplida; family Thoracostomopsidae; genus Trileptium; species Trileptium ribeirensis. Next base: position 3,323 of record JASANE010011595.1, read on the forward strand.
TAATTTTGCTTCAATTTTCGCGAAAACAAAATGGCTAGCTTTCAATCGCGAGCGCTGTGTTCGCGAGCAGTTTTACGCAGAATTTTAATTGACCAAAAAGCGTTAAGTAACAAATTTTATCCAAAAATACAAAATAGGATGGTTGCCGGGGTCATTTTAAATTTACTCGCGCATTATCCGCGCCTAAACAGATCTGTGTTAGTTTGTGTTTAATGTCTTCGCCAAGTACCAGTTCGTTGCTCATGTCAGAAAAAACATCAATGTTATATCTGAATTTATAGCGAAGCGCTTCATTTCTATTCCAATTAACATTATAAGACTTTTAGCTTGAAAATGTCCTAATGTTGATAAATGAAGTTGCGATATTGTTTCCTGGGCGCTTATATGTCATTGTAGTGGCTAGGTGTGAAGTAACAACTCTTGTCGCATATTTTCCATATTTGATAAATGCAGTTGCGATATTGTCTCCTGGGCGCTTATATGTCATTGTAGTGGCTAGGTGTGAAGTAACAACTCTTGTCGCATATTTTCCATTTTGATAAATGCAGTTGCGATATTGTCTCCTGGGCGCTTATATGTCATTGTAGTGGCTAGGTGTGAAGTAACAACTCTTGTCGCATATTTTCCATTTTGATAAATGCAGTTGCGATATTGTCTCCTGGGCGCTTATATGTCATTGTAGTGGCTAGGTGTGAAGTAACAACTCTTGTCGCATATTTTCCATTTTTAAAGGAATAAATAATTCCTAGCATTGATTGGTACAAGTTTCATAGCTCATTCTCCGATAGACATGGGCGTGCCCAAAGGAGGCCACCGGGTCAATGACCCACCAAACGGTAACGAAGTTGAAATTTTTGTATCGTAGTCTAAAATTTAACAAAGTGTGATGTGGATCATTAATTTATCCCCTCTCAAACATGAGTCCTGAATTTGGCCACCCTGAACTATAAATGCCTTCGCGATAGATCATATTTTGCTGTTATTACTAATGCTTTCGTGCTTTAGGTCAGAAAATTAAATCAAATATTGATTGTTGATATCTTTTGTCACATGTGTTTGTTCTTGGGTAACTATAGATAATACGAAGTACTGCGTTGACTCAATTGATTGCGTAACGCGCGTGTGAACAAGGAAGGAGGAACAGCATCGTCGCATTTGCGTGGTTAGAGAGCGTAGCTCTAAGCATTGTGCGATTTACCGCACCGACGCTAATTTATCCAACGCTACCGGAAATGCACTCTAGAGCATGCACACTCAAGGTCTGAGGTCCCAGGGCGTAGCCAGGACCTCCGGCCTTCTCGGCGACCCAGGAGAGTTTCCGGCGGGGAGGAGGAGTCAGCCAGGCGGCAGGGTGGGGATGGGGTGCATCCTGTATGTGGGGTTCGGCGCTCCTCGCCGAGAGAGGATAGCACGAGCCTTAGGGAGGTCATCCCTCGATCCCTCTATAAGCATGTATGATCATGATCTACATCATGAAGAAAGGCGTTATATGCTAATTATATTCGGATATATAGACCTTCGTCACCACGTAGCGAAGTTATTATAGCGCAGGTCTAGCAATCCTAAGGTCGTGTGGTCGTTCACGGTTTGTGCTCCGTCAACTCCGGCTGCGATTGGCATGAAACGGGAGATCCTCGCCTGCGCCCTAGAGTATAACTAGGGGACTTTAGAAATAGCTTTAATATAAACTTTCAACAATGATTGAACAACCGTTTACACAAAGAGCGTTGTAAGTTAGCTTGTAACATTATGTACAACTTATTATGAAAGTTACTTGAAGTCCAGGTTGTCGTGTATTCAAAAATTTTGAATCCACGATTGTCAAGTTGCTTACTCGTGCAAAATCGTCCTCTTGCACTCGTTTGAATTAGTTACAACAGCGCATACAAATCTCTGAATGCACGGCTTATGTTACCACTATTGCTCCTAGTCATCTGTATCATTTTTTTAATCTGCAAAATTGTGGTGAGGCTATCCCTCTTCCAAAGTTTATGGTTTATAACTGAGAGTACCACCTACCGCCCACCGCGGTGATTCGCCCCGCCGCCTGGAGGACAGGTCTTCAAATTGTTTCAGCACCAATGGAAGACCTCCCCGAAGACTTCAACACCCCTGAGACTTCGGATCGTCGGCAGGTATGATATCGCTGCTATCGAGTATCGGGTCCAATGTTGATACGGGACATGGCGGTAGTACGGTTCGCAATCTTTAACAACTTACCGTTGCAATGTTTCGAGCATTCTGCTTCGGCGTTGCCTCCATGGGGTAAGTGGCGCTGCGGTGACTAGTATGGGAGGAATGCCTTATGCGTAGAACGTGGCCGAGTAAGCGAAGACGACCTTGCTGGAGTCTGTTAAGTAGCAGGCCATTATGATCCATTGTGCTACGAAGGTCAGCGTTAGCGGTCCGGCCAAACTTTGCCAGCTCGATGATGCGTCGGAGGCAGAAGTTCTCGAAGGTGTCCAGCTGATGGAACTTACTGTATTTTATAAGTCACGTACCGCTCTCGTAATACAGAACCGGTTGAATTGCAGCATTGTGGAAGGTTATTTTTGTTGTTATGTGGACAACTTTCAATGGTTCAACGCAACAGCGGAAAGTGTGGCTCATTGTCAAAAATACGTTCAAACAACACAAAGCAGTACGAGTAAAAACATACAGCTGAAATGTATGGGATTTTTTTAAACTGAAAGCAAATAAGTGTTTCTATATTTTGATTTGCCCATTCGCAAATTTGGTTAATTTTTGATTCTTATTTGTTTTAAAAATGTACAGTTATGTGGTGAAATAGCCCACTATTGAGCATATACGCATGGAACCAGTATATCATGCTTATATTTCAGTGCTTCTTTTGATGTAACCAGAAGTTCAGAAAATATTATGCAATGCATTTAAGTACGACTAGAGGTGATCTCAACAAATTTATATGATGATCCATTGATTATTTGATTAAAAGTTATACTTGGCTCATTATGCCGGTGAAATATACATGAACAATTGCTTTCAAAAGCAAGGGACCGAAATAGTTCATTTTTTAAGTTTTGAGGCTACATACCGATATGTATACAAAAAATAAAGTTACGTAAATTGTGGTATAAAATACTGTTGAAAAAGCGATGCCACACAAATTTATCACAAATATGTTAGGACATTGAATATTTTTGCGAAAATTTCGAAGACAAAAGTTTCAAGATTTTTCGTTTGAGCCGCTTTTCAATATTTCCGAAAAATTTTAAAATTTCCGAATTTTCTGACACATTTGCTAAATTTGAATTTGTGATGGGTGTACATATAATAGCTAAACTAGACAAATAATAACTTATGAAATCATAAACATCAATTTTTAGGCCATCTTCAGTTTTCATTGGAAAGAAATAAATCTGCTTCATTAGTTTATAAACTAAAATGAATTCAGTAGGAATACAATTTTCAAGAAACAGTTCATCAAACATGTAAAATCTATCGTTTAAAGAACTAGCAGTTGTAATCGTTTACTCTATGCTGCCGTGATTCGGCTGGGTTAGGAACATTACTTTGAATACCTACACGATAGGTGCTTTGTAAAAAGAAAATGCGTGACTCTCTTGAGTGGCTCATGACAGAATTGTGACATTATCCGCACCTCTATAGCTCCTTCAATCCATATCCCCGCCTCATTTTACACTCATCTGTTCACAAAGCTCAGAATGGTTCGTCGAGTAGCTATTTGATGCCTCTAGACCAAAGATAAATGTTCGCAGAAAAATAAAAAAAACTACAAAAATCATCAATTTTTATTTTTATTCGTGTATGTAGCGCACATACAAGGTGTTGTCGTGTGTCGCAGTGGTTAGAGCGCAGTTGTCACAAACAAGAGGTCGGGTAATCGAGCCATCCTGTGGGCATAATCTTTTTGGACAAGAGAGCAAAGCCCACGTTGTTTAACGGTACCCACCTATAAATTGATCACAGGCGTGCTCGGAATGTTAACAGAATTTTCCTGCCGGAACTGGGATGGGTTCATAGCGTGTGCTTCGGCAAAACTGGCTGCGATTGCCACGAAACGGTAGATTAGCACCCACTACCTAAGTACATCTTGGGGACTTTATAACTCCATTTTAGGATACATACCTTATCTTAAAACCTACATTGATGTATCATCAAATTCAGCACTTTAGCTATACAAAACTAAAGTAACGGCTGCTAAACCAAACGTTCTCAGCGCTGCATCTACTCGTTCTTCGTTTCAGTGTGTCATTGTTCATTGTATATTTTTTAATTAACACATATTCAATTACTTAGAATTAGACAAATGAATTATTTTCCGAGTTGTGTTTTCAAATTAGTTGATAATCAGGAAGAATGGTACATAGATTTCGAACGATTGCGGGTTAGTCATTTCGCTACACCGATTTTCATAATGAGCAACATTGAAGACGCAAACGATCGAACGACGATTGTGCTGAGGTAAGTTAGTTAATCCGGATCGTTTACTTTCAAGACGACTCAATTGAAATTATTAATAAACAAAAAACGAATTAAAATAATGGTTAACAAAATCGTTATATAATAAGAACAGCAATATAATCTATTAAGTATTTATTATAAAAAAATGAATTTTGAGATAAAATGCTGCAATTATAACTCGGTTTTTCAGTTCAGTCTTCCTGAGCTACGAAATGATGAACAGACTAGCTTTGTCCTGTTCCAAGTACCTTCGAGTGTTTGTTTTAATTGATTAAATATTTGGCTTAAGTTCGACTGATGTTCTTTGTTATTATGTAAATGATACTCTCTCTAAGTGTATGAATGGATCAACGTGGGTAATTACCGCTGGTTTTACCTTAGATAATAGCAAACATTAACACGACACATAATGTGTCTTACAATGTTTCGGCGATTGTACAAATATAAAAAAATTAAAATATTTTAAAAAATTAACAAAGGTGATAAAAGAGCAGGCGCTAGGAGCATTTATTTCAAATTTCACCTTTGGATTGTCTTTAAAATGGCATTCTAATTTGGAATTGCACGTCATTCAATTGGCTCGTAGTCGTATAGTAATGCATAACATGTTTGTTAAAACACGCCCTAGTAATCAAGCGTGCCGTTCTGTCTCATAAAAGGCTTTATGATGACTTCACGAGAAATGTATGACATTATGCGAAATCATCATATAACAAGATCGAACGTGACGCTTTCCGTGTCGGTTACCCACCTCACGTTTGGTGAGGTCATGGTATCGAAGACAGAATTTGTTCCAAATCTCTGTTTGGGGGTCGTTTAAAAATTGGGATTTCGAAAAAATTTTCCTCGACCTCCAAAAATACTGGGAGGAGGAATCGGAACAAATTTTGTTTTAGATATTTAATTATGAAAGTGGCTAAAATTCAATTTTAAACAGAAAGCGCTAAACTAACTAACTGTATTAGAAGTACTGCTAATAAGGTTTCTTTTGACATTAGAAAGCTCTATGATTGTGAAATATTCAGCTACAGAATAGGATTTTATAAAACACATATTGTCAATTTTTTTATGACTTAGTGCTTCACCAGTGGGAAGACTTACAGAGGTAAATTAGACCAAAAAGTATCCGATATTTTGCGAGTAGGCGGGAACCAGATACCAGAGTCGTAATAGCAGATGGAACTGAAAATGCCACAAATTTCAGGTGTTCAACCTATCTATTTTGAAGAAGTGAGCAATAAGTAATTTTGTTGTGTTTATGAAATATCCAATAGTGCTTTCGAAATGGCTTAATTCATCACTTACAAGCTCACCGACATTGAGTTACACTATACGAACATTGTGTAATGGTTAAACCAAACATTGTTAAATATAGGACACGCCATAAAATATTTCTCACATTGTGGAAACCCAACTTTCCAAACAAACATCTAGTAGATTCTATAAATAAGTAAAATATATGTTGTGCTCCAAATACGTCTCTCAGTTGAATTGAACGTTATCAAATATACGTTTTATCACGCTGTGTAAACTCAGAGATTAACAAAAACACTGGAAAACATCTCTGACAGTCGCAATTGTTTTTGTTTCTGCTTGCATATTGCTGTGTTAAACTGACACAATAGCAGGTTCCGCTGCTAAGTGTTCAGTGGAGTTACTTTTGTCTCAGAGAAATTTAAATTATTTTTGTGTTTCCTGTTTTCTATTTTCTAAATCAAAACTGGATTACCCATAATTCTGCTTCAATTCAGTCTTTATCAGTCTAAAATTGAAGAGAAAAAAATGATTCGAAGTTGGAATACAAGTTTCTTAGTAAACATTAGGAGCCGCAAGAATGTGATCGCTAATACTTCTAAAACACCCAACGGCACACTCGTCAAAATTTTGTTTAAACTAGCCCATTCTGCACCAACGCTCAAAACATACATCGAAAAGTGCAAAACGAGAAATCTGAGTTTGGGATTGACAGAATTAGTTCGTCGTAGAGAATCAGTAGGAGACCTATCATGGCTGCCTACACGAGATCTAAGATTGTGTCGACTGTGGAAAATTCATATAATCTGTTCAATACATTAAAAATTTCCAAACAACAAAATTAATATTTTATAAATTTTGAGCTGAAACTGTTGATTGTCTAACAGCGACTAAACAATCAACGTCGATCTACACAAATAATGTATAAATATGAACAGAATGTGTATAGCCGTATAGGAAAGAAACATCAAACTTTAACCATGCTACATTAAACATTAAGAAAAAATTACATACATCCGCCGATACGTTCGCAAATTATGGGCTTTCAAATTAAATTTTACTAATGTTTAAGGTAACTAACCCCAAACTGGTAATTAATTTCGAGCAGATTATGTCATTTTCAAGAATTGCAATTGCAAAGACGATATATTTTTGTTATATTGTTGCACAGTGTAATGATTTTCTATTTTTGGTTCCAACAATAGCGTTGTGCATAAATATTGATGTTGCAATAACGTTTGCTTTTAGTGCACCTAACAAAGATAACCATATTGTTGTTGCAACATCAATAGCTTGCTCAATTCCATTATAGCGACAATAGAATCTAACATACATGCAGCTTCAATAGTTTTCTCGTAGCATGTTAGCAACAGTAGCATCTCTGTGAATCATGCATTATAGTTAAATAATAAATATACATTCAATTCGGTCTTAATTTTAATACATAGTAAACAAATATCCGTTGCGATGAGAGAGCGTGATCCTAACTACGCATCCTAAACCAATAAACATCGAATTTTCTGGGTTTCGGCGACGTATGTGATTTATCAGAAGTCGCGTTTTTTACAAAATTGGCAAAGATAACGCTGTTATCTTAACGGTCTTACTATATTCCTGGTGAATTTGGACATTAAAATCAATTAACCTTCGGGAACTGCTACTGTCAATCAATTCTGGGAATCAACAAGTTCGACAACGTCGGCATTGAACAAATCGAATGGATCAATAAATAAAATTGCTGCCACACTGTTTTTTGCGTCTCTTGTCGAATGTCTTAGAATAGCCAACACTACAACGACAACTGAAATATATAGGTAATATATAGACATAGACCAAAATGTGTTTAATACTCAGCAATATTTTGGTTGTGGGAGATGAAATTGTCGTGAGGTGAACTTTGTCATCTGGCTTGAACAAATTCGGAAACTGATCGCCGTTGGCGGACACCGGTATATAAGGGACACCGTTATTGCTAGTCAGTTATCTGGCTATTATCTGTCAGGCCGGGACACGTCAGGTCGGGTCTAGACGGGTGACTGTCTCGTCGGGTAGGTCTGATATTGTTCAACATTCATACAAGCATACATGCTCAAGGTTTGATGTACGGGAAGGGGGTGGGTCAGCTGGTCACGGGGTTGGGGTGAGGTTACGGCGCCTATGAGTTCGACGACACCAAGGATGTTGGGCGACCTGTCAGCAGGAGGGAACGCTGCGTATCCATGCTCAAGGTTCAATGTGCCGTGGGGGTGCCTTGTCAGGATGGGAAATCAGCTCCTCATACCGAGGTAGTGGGGTCCCTGACGTAGGGGGTAACCCACTATGAGTATGTATGCTGATGCGGTCCCTAATACAAATCCCCTCAAGTGATTAGATCCCAATATTCATGAGCACAAGGAAAACAGTTTTCATATGAACTTGCTGATTGCCAAAAGACGACTTTATTGGTAGGTACATCAATTAGTGGTTTTATTTTTTAGACAAGGCGTTGAAATTAAGTCCTAATGTCTTCAAATAAATTAGCAGTCAGTAAAAATTCCAAATATCAACGAATCCAAACGAGATTGAAACGTTTCGTGCAAGGTATATCATGTAATTTAAATTGTTCGATACGAAACTGTTATACATTTATTAGTAACTTTTTTTAGCAAGGCAATTTAATTTGACTTTGCGTAGACTTTTTGACCCATGTAAACTTTATGGAATGAAGTATATTGCATGCATGTCGTTCTCAATATACTAACCCTAAGCTTTAGCCTAAGCTTAGGTCCTTCTATGATACATAGACTAAACCTTTAAGCCTAAGTCGGGGGATGCCGCCCTTCGAACACCCCGCTCTAAGCTGTTCTTTTTCTAACGTTATAAAGTTTATATGGGCCGACTTTTTAACCAGGAAACATTGTGTGCAAAAGCAAAGATCTTAAAATCCTTATTCATATGTTGTGCTAAATTTTCCCAGGTTTGGCATCGTGTTATAAGTATCACATTACCAGAAAATACCGTTGCATCAGCGAAATTCAGAATCCTGACTCTGACCACTTTTTAATACATTCATACACGCTGTAGAACCATAAAATATTTCAATATATACGTTGTATTTTTTGCTCAAACTTCATGGAATTGACATATTTTAACTATTCAGAGAGGCTAAATTTGGAAAATAGTGGTGTGTATGTAAATTATTTCCAGTACGTTGTATTATATATCAAATTACATACTAGTCTATGTAACGGGTATAATGTATTCAGCGTTTTAAATGCAAAATACATTGTCAATCAAGTTTCGTGTTTTTGTTGGAATGTGTTATATTTGCTTTACCATATTTTATGCCCAGATTTTAGTTGTGTATGGTATTTATGTTTTTTACGGAACGCTACGTTCTGTAGATATCAGAAAGGGCTGAGGACAACCTGTGTTCCATGTATCCTGCGCCTTCTGTTCCATGTACCCTGCCCTGAGTTGTTATCTGACCTATTTCTATTTTTGTACCCGAATTTGGACAAAACCTCAATTTTGACTGCTTCTTTTCGAGTTTCATGGTTGATACCGTGACATACAATGCCCGTTGTGAGTGAAATAGTTATGAAAATCATGTGTTGTGGCGATTGTGATCATTTTTGCGCAAGTCCTGCAAACATTTAAATTTCTAATTGAACGGTTTGCATTATCGTGAAATGTCGCTTAGTTTTTTGGTGAAAGCAGAAGCACACCTCCGCATGGGCGCCGATCTGATTTAAATATTGGGGGTATCACTAGTTTAGATGTGCTACTGAAAAAATTTCATATTGAACTGGTTTACAATTTCGCCGTATGCATGTCATGTTGAAGATCTCCACCCAAACTATAATAAAAACCACTAGCGGAAGAAAAATATGCGCTCAAAACAAATAGAAAATAAAGGTAGAAATATTTCAGGAGCTATACAAAAACGTTTACATTTCGCCTTTCGTTCACTTTGCACTAAAGAGCTCAGGCGAACTTCATTTTTGGCAACAAAATCTTGAGGCAGTTCACCAATCTCAATTTGGTCTACATAGTCTTGATGTACAAGGAGACCGTCACAGAATTTAAACGAGATTGTCTCATCGTTGACTGTAGTCACCCCTTCAAACCATGAAGACCGCTGAAACATCGCTCAGCTTCTGATGATGCTGGAATTACCTGAAGCAGACGCAGAAGCTTATTCACCTGAGTATATAATCTGCGGAGCTCATTGAGAAAGCCATAATTCACTTCGACGGCAGTTGCTACTGAGTCGTAAGTGTAAAGCTTCTGAAACTACTCGCTGGCTAGATTCTGGCTAGTTTCCTGAGCAGGAAAGCATCATTATTACGACTTATTTAATATCTACATGTTAGATTGTTGGAGGGTATATACCCCTATACCCACCAGGATCGACGCCTATACAACAACATAGTTTATTATCGGTCAAGCCAGCCTTATTACATAGAACTGTTATTTAGAACTGTCATACACCTCCCAAAGCTCTATTATTATTATTGTTATATTTAAACGTCGTGTGATGCTGATGCTGTATCAATCTATTTAGGCCATAAATAATGCAGTTTAAATGTTTAGCCATTCCAGGAGACGGTTCTATTGTTCTTAGGTGTCATAGTTTTAAGAAGTTGGCGAGGTTTGTGCGCTAATGTGACATAAATAACATCAACGAGATTGGAAACTAACAAGGAAAACAAAAGTGTGCGCTGTAGTCAAATATATTGTAACTACATGACTTATAGATATATTTATTACCGTTTGGTTTACTTTAGGCATTTGAAACCATAGTTTTTCCTCTGTGGGTGCGTAGCCTTTGAATAAACTAAGCAACTGCGGCAGCAATTTTTATGATTTTTTAGTGGTGGAACAAACTAGAAAGGCGCATGGGCCAGGGCCTAAAGGGTCATAGAAAAAGCGGAATGGCTTTGTAATTGTTTTGCTAGCTCCAACCCCGAAATTCGGATAGCTAGCTTTCAGTATTTTATTTCTGTTTCGTTGGTTTGGTTTATTGTTGTTAATTATTTTGTACACGTTCTAAATCAAACTAGAATATCTTCTGCATTTCAAACCTCTTGGGGAAACTAGCAGCACAGTTCAAATGGAATGTAGGACGCATTTGCTGAAACGAGGCCGATCGCGGAGAGTGGTCTAGCGCTCTGTCCCGTACTGTCAGTTTAGAAGCGCTAGGTTTTCTACTCCCGCCAACACATCAAATTTTTCATTTGGAGTAGTTTTAGTTTCAAGCAAATAAATGATGTTCCTAACATATAAGAATCATTATGGGACTAACATGGAACTAAAAAGAGGTTATTGTAGTCCTTGTGT
>JASANE010011596.1:0-48162 GCA_030248225.1 Trileptium ribeirensis
CCAACCCTACATATACAAGCACATGGTGCCTCCTTACTTTTCGAAAGAAAAAAGCCGCAGAGTTTGAATTGTTTCCTGATTCTCCTTGATCTTACGGCTCCGCATGGCCAAACCCCATCGAACTCTTGTTCCCATCAGAAGGATAAATACGAGTTTCTCAGCTCAAAAACTCCTGGTTTGTAGACTTGTGTTATCTCTGAACTTAATTAATGTTTATATTATTTATGCTTGAAAATAGATGAACTAAATATGCAACTTTTTGCCGAGAGTCATATTGCAGGGGCGGTTCTTCAACACACGTGGTTCCTTAAGTAGGGACCCTTCGTGGCACTTTTCCTATGTTCTGTTATTTGTTACTTATATACAGTAAGGCTTTGCAATGTTGCAACTGAAAAGTGAACTTTCAAGTAATTTTTTCAAAAACCCTGCTTTTATATAATTCGCAAATTGTACTGTATTTTTACCGTGCAGTGGCTATTTTAGTTGTTATCACCATTATTGTTTCAAATTATTAGTTGAAGTGGCTTCATGTCTTCTGCATGCTTATCCAGTTCATCTACCACATGTTACCATTATTCCATTGGTTCTATATATATAGTACTATGATACTATAGTAGTTCCGTAGCTGTAGCTTGTACTTGTATAACTATGATGCTGTTAAGTGCTAGTATTCAATTGTAATAAATGGAAGTCTGCTTTGTATCTAAAATTTTGAGAAATATCACTGTTCCCATCACCTAAATAAATAAGCATTAAGGGAATGAATGTGAAGTGAAGGTGCCAAGGCAGTGTGCCTGAAAACTGGGAGTTAATACCTATGAGGTAGTCCCTATAAAACAATTCCAAATTTCATGTTTATAATTTAATCTCAGGGTCATTGACCCACACTCGCAAAGCAAGTGACTAAATAAATAATTAAATAAATAAGTAGATGACATTGGTGCCCAGGTTTGTTTAAGTTCCGTATGGTAAAGGTGGCACCGGTGGGCGGGGGTGGATAAATTTTGTAATAATTTGATCATAATATGATCATGATTTTGATCATGATTCTATAAATTGCTAAAATTTTCAAATCTATTGACACATAGCCCTTAATCCTAGTCATGATAACTATATGTTAATCTTATAGATACCACCAATGTAGCCCTTAATGTCTATATAAACTATGACGTAGCCCCTTACCCTATAGAAGGATGACGTAGCCTCTTAATCTATAGGAAAACTTATGACGTAGTCCCTTACCCTATAGAAACCTATATCTTACTGTACGTAGTAAGTCACACGACGAATAGACGCATAGCTAAATAAACATACATTATTCTAAATATGTAAAAAAACTACTAGGGAAATAAACCAGAAAAGACTGAATAGTGACATAGGAATACAGTTCTCCAGTAGTTCAGCTGACAGTGACAGTCAAGTTTTGTATGACGTACCGCTTGGAAACTGAAATATGAATGTGGAAATGCCCAAAATTTTTTTTATACTAGGTACTGCATTTTCCCCACATTACAAATTATATTTGTTTCATCTCTTCTTACACCACGGCTTCTCCATCGCGGGAAGAGATAGAGATCCGCTGCATTGAGTGCCCTACTGGCAAGACGCAAAAATTTAGGTTGCTCCCTGCAGTTTTTCAGAGCCCAAACCTGGTAAGATTTGACGTAATCTTGACAAATTCTCGAAGATTCCTATTAATATTTGATTAAGCAAAATTATGTTAAGCTCAATAAGACTACGTACAACTTTTCATAATGTTGAAAACACTGTAGTTTTTGCTTAAAACATTTAGATTTTTAAATAATTTAACTTTTCCCCAAAACCTGGTGAGCTACAACTTCACCGAATCACACCACGGTTTGGGCAAGTCCCTAACCCTGTCCTGCCAGTCTTTAACCACAGGGTGCACTCACAAAATTGAGCTAATGGAAATAACTAGTATTTTCCATATTTTCAGATTTTCTCAAAACAAACATTGTACAGTCATATTTGTTCTTACAAAAGTAAGTTTTCTATTAAAATAAAGGTGAATGTTAATCAGTTATTGCTCACAGTTTTTGGGTCCGGTCGGACGCGATAGACGACGACAACCATCAGTATGCGCTTGTAGGAAATTTCACGTGCTTGACAAAGGAGGTTCTCCAAGAACTCCGTATAGAAATGCTGAACCTGAAAGTGAACCATACAAAAGCCAAATTAAATTAAACTGAATTACTCATTATTCTGAGTGGTACATAATTTTCATTAGAAAATCTACTGTTTAATTGACGATAAATTTACTTAGCTAGCTACCAAAATAATTAGTAACATAAATCTTTCAAAGCGCTAGGTTTACAGCGGTCCCAGTATGGCATCTAGTAATGCTAATAGTATCGCTGCCAAATTGTTCTTGTTTACCATTATTTTTGATAGCTAGCTAAGTAAACTTATAGTAAATTAAACAGTAATTTTTTCTAATGAAAGTATGTACCACTCGCAATAATGGTGAGCTTGGTTCAGGATAAAGAGAAATTCGTTGGCACTTTGTATCAGTTCAGCTTGACTTTAAAGCATTTCTTATACGGAGTTCTTGGAGAACCTCCTTGTCAAGCACGTGAAATTTACTACAAGCGCATTATTGATGGTTGTCGTCATGTACCAAAGCAACAACCCAACTATTAAGCAATACCTCAAGTTAAACGTCACACTTGATATTTAATAGAGAACTTCACTTTTGTACAACAACAAATATAATATTACAATGTTTGTAAAATCTAAATTATAAAATACTGACTTGCTTCTTCATTAGCTGACAATTTTTTCCTGGGGGCATGCACCTGGGGCTGTGGTTGGGAACTGGCAGGGGCGGGCGCTGGGCTCTTTGCCCGCGCGTGATCTGTGAGGCCTTTCGCATAAACTGTAGCTGGCCCCGGCTTCGGAAAACTAAATTATTTAAAAATCTAATGTTTTTAGCGAAAACTCTCAAATTGTTTCGAACGAGTTATGGAAAAGTACGTCTCTATTGAGCTTAACATCAATTTTGCTTAATCAAATATTTAATGTCAAAAGGGATCTTCGTAAAAAAATTTGTCAAGATTACGTCAATTTCGGGTGTTTTTACCAGGGTTTGGGCTGAAAAATTTTGCCAGGAGCAACCTAAATTTTGTCGCTGCGTTCCTCTCATTCTTTGCCAGTAGGCACTGAGAAATGCCACGGGATCTCTATCTCTTCACGATGGAGAAGCCATAGATTGTAAATAAAACAATGTAATTTTGTAATGTGGGGAAAATGCAGTACCTAGTATAAAAAAATTTTGGGCGTTAGCAATTTCATATTTCAGTTTCCAAGCGAGTAGAAGGTACGTCATACAAAACTTTCGGGCTGTCACTGTCACTGGACTTTCTGGACTGTCTACTGTCACTCTAGTCTTTCTGTAATTTATTCCCTAGTAGCTTTTTTCTTACGGTGTTCAATAATGTATGTTTTATTTAGCTATGCGTATTTTATTGGTGGTGTTGACATTATAACTTACTTACGTACGTCATAGGTTTCTATAGGGGTAAGGGACTACGTCATAAGTTTCTATAGGGGTAAGGGGCTACGTCATAGGTTTCTATAGGGGTAAGGGGCTACGTCATAGGTTTCTATAGAGGTAAGGGGCTACGTCATAGGTTTCTATAGGGGTAAGGGGCTACGTCATAGGTTTCTGTAGGGGTAAGGGGCTACGTCATAGGTTTCTATAGGGGTAAGGGGCTATGTCTAAAGGTCCACAACCCTCGCCGCTTGGAAAATTTGAAAATTTTAGCAATTTATGATCATGATCAAAATCATGATCATAATTATGATCAAATTAGCCTTGCAAAAATTTATCCCACCCCGCCCACCGGTGCCATTACCATACGGATCTTAAGACGACGAACCTGGGCACCAATGTCATACGTATATATACTATTGTTTGATTGACTATTATTTTGTTTGTACGATAATATATATTGATATCGGCTTGTTTTGCGAGTGTAAATGCGGTCAATGACCCTGGATTTGAATTTGTAGCGAAACGGAAAATTTTTGGAATTGTAAACTTTTATCGGGGACTACCTGGGTGAGTATAACTCCCGTTCACACTGGCGCACTGTCCATTTCGGCACCCGCTTCACTGCCGGCAGCGAACATCGTCCCTTTAATGCTTTGTTTTATTTTAGTGATAAAAAGTTTGCCGGAATGTCTTACGGTGTAAAAAATATTCTCGAAATTTTAGATACAACAGACTTCGTTATTACAATTGAATACTAGCACTTAACAGCATCATAGTTTATTACCGGTCAAGCCAGCCTTATTACACAGAACTGTTATGCATTGTCCATACTCACACTGCCCATGTGATATATAGACCAGATGAAAGATCTTGTTATACAAAAATAATGGACTGACATGTGGTAAATAAACTGATAACATCAGAAAGGGCATAGAGCCACTTACAACTAATAATAATTTGAAACGATAATGGTGATAACACTAAATAGCCACTGCACGTAAAGATGCATGTACCATTTGCGAATTATATAAAAGTAGGGTTTTTGAAAAAATTACTTGAAAGTCACTGTTTAGGTCCGACATGGACCTTACTGTATATAGTAACAAATAACAGACATTTAAGAAAGAAAAGTGCCAGTTATAGTACCAAGGTCCTACGATTTGAGGAACCACATATATATTGAAGACACCAATTCTGCAATATGACTCTCGGCAAAAATTCGTGTTCATAAAACTCGTCTATTTTACGAGCATAAATGTAATATAAAAACGTTGACTAGTTGAGATAACACAAGTCTTGCAAAGCCAGGAAATTTTTGACTAAAACTCGGTTGCTGAAACCGAATTTGCTGTTCTGATGGGAACAATTTCAATGGGGTTTGGAACTGGCCATGCGGTTTGGAGCCATGAATTTGGGTGAGGGGGTGGGCGATGCGGGACAATTTGAGAGGATGCCTTACTACGGCTTTTTTCTTCGAAAAGTGAGGGGGGCCCGCATGTTGCACCTCTGTGCTTGTATATGTAGGGTTATAGCGGTTATTCTATACATATATTTATGTATATCTATGTATATATATATATATATATATATATATATATATATATATATATATATATATATATATATATATATATATATTTCTGTATTTCTTCCATTGTGTGGCTTCGATGTTTTAAGAAATATTGTATTTTCCTGCATTTCTTATTTGTATTGCAGAAAAAACATAAATAGATTATTAATGAGGTCAACAACAGCAGCAAAGATTATTTTGTAGCCGAACGTTGATTTTAAAATTATTGTTGAGGTAAAAAGAGGTAAATATTGTGGGAGAAAGATTTTATTAAACGATTTGGGCAGTTTTCGAAAATATTCGCCGATGCTACAAAACATCGATGGTTTGTGGCATACTACAGTTTATGTACAATAGAATGAGGTTGCTGAAAGGTTTGGGGGTATGCTCGAGATTATAAATCATTTCAAAAGTTACAGAGATGTATAGCTGGGGTTAGGCTATAGAGGGCATAGGGGCGTGGGGGTAGGTCCCTCACGTCAGGTCGCTGATCCTATTGACCGCTGCCACCAGAACCTCCAAGACGTTTGGATTTCCATTTTACATTAAAGCATCTACAGGTTTAAGTGAATTTTTGGCATTTGTTGCCCATCTAAATCATTAAGTGCATGCAGTACGACAGGTGTGTGCGGTCAAAAGTTTTAGAGCCCGCAGGTACCCGCGTAAATTGGAGGCTTGGCCCATAACTAGTTGGCTCGCCAACTAAAGATACCTACAAGGTGGCCGCTAAACGAAATCATCTGGTATATATATAACTTCGACAGCGGATGTTACGGTGCTGAAAAGTTGTACTGACATTTCAGGACATGGTTCACTAAACGAGACCACTATGTCTTTTTGATGCCACTAGTCTGAGGCAACCCTCAAGTCATTTCATTTTTAGCACAATCGCCAAGAAGTGCAAACATGCAAGCGATGTCCCTTACCCGCGGGTCTCAAGATTTAAAATTGTACCCAGGACGGCGCCAACGGCTGTGTGTAGCAACGCCGACAACGATATTTGTTTTAAAATGATACATATACAAATGTACACATATATATTTGATAGTATTAATATATACAAGTATGTAAGCATAAAATATTTGTCTGATATTCCTGATGACAATCTCCTTTCACCTGCTTTCGGGGTCAGACTTTAACCCAAGATTCCCTGTTAATTGCCAGAGGCTCGCCGAAACATTTGTAAGTCCGTAGACAAGTATTAAAGGGCTCCAAGCTATATGGCTTTCGGTTGCGGGTGGTTCTGGTCTCCTGTTTCATCACAATCGCATCCTAGAGTTGCTAAAGCACAAGCCGTGAGGTGATGCCGTTTCCGACACGGATACTCTGCGAGCAAGCTCATACCCTGGTTACAGATGGAAGCCCTAGAGTGCACATTATATGTTATGACCTGGAAAGTAAGTGTCAAAAGTTACCAATACAATGGGGTTGACGATGATGATTAGACCAGGACGTATTAATATGCCGGTCTATGGTACTATTAATGCATTATTGAATAGTATAAAACACCCCAAGAGTACCGTGGTATGGAAAAGGGTGTAACGCCAAAATTTTGAAAATTTGAATTCATATACAGGTTTTAAACGTTTCGCTCTTGTTCAGCATAAAACACAGAAAATGTGTATCTTCGGATTTCAGGCTATCATTGACCAATCGCGGGGCTCTTGTTCAGCATAAAACACAGAAAATGTGTATCTTCGGATTTCAGGCTGCCATTGACCAATCGCGGGGCTCTTGTTCAGCATAAAACACAGAAAATGTGTATCTTCGGATTTCAGGCTGCCATTGACCAATCGCGGGGCTCTTGTGCAGCATGAAACACAGAAAAGGTGTGTCCGGATTTCAGGCTGTCATTGACCAATCGCAGGGCTCTTGTTCAGCATAAAACACAGAAAAGGTGTATCTCCGGATTTCAGGCTATCATTGACCAATCGCGGGGCTCTTGCTCAGCATAAAACACAGAAAATGTGTATCTTCGGATTTCAGGCTGCCATTGACCAATCGCGGGGCTCTTGTGCAGCATAAAACACAGAAAAGGTGTGTCCGGATTTCAGGCTGTCATTGACCAATCGCGGTGCTCTTCTTCAGCATAAAACACAGAAAAGGTGTATCTCCGGATTTCAGGCTGCCGTTGACCAATCGCGGGGCTCTTGTTCAGCATAAAACACAGAAAAGGTGTATTTCCGGATTTCAGGCTGCCGTTGACCAATCGCGGGGCTCTTGTTCAGCATAAAACACAGAAAAGGTGTATCTCCGGATTTCAGGCTGTCATTGACCAATCGCGGGGCTCTTGTTCAGCATAAAACACAGAAAAGGTGTGTTTCCGGATTTCAGGCTATCATTGACCAATCGCGGGGCTCTTGTTCAGCATAAAACACAGAAAATGTGTATCTTCGGATTTCAGGCTATCATTGACCAATCGCGGGGCTCTTGTTCAGCATAAAACACAGAAAATGTGTATCTTCGGATTTCAGGCTGCCATTGACCAATCGCGGGGCTCTTGTGCAGCATAAAACACAGAAAAGGTGTGTCCGGATTTCAGGCTGTCATTGACCAATCGCGGTGCTCTTGTTCAGCATAAAACACAGAAAAGGTGTATCTCCGGATTTCAGGCTGCCGTTGACCAATCGCGGGGCTCTTGTTCAGCATAAAACACAGAAAAGGTGTATTTCCGGATTTCAGGCTGCCGTTGACCAATCGCGGGGCTCATGTTCAGCATAAAACACAGAAAAGGTGTATCTCCGGATTTCAGGCTGTCATTGACCAATCGCGGGGCTCTTGTACAGCATAAAACACAGAAAAGGTGTATTTCCGGATTTCAGGCTGCCGTTGACTAATCGCGGGGCTCTTGTTCAGCATAAAACACAGAAAAGGTGTATCTGCGGATTTCAGGCTGTCATTGACCAATCGCGGGGCTCTTGTACAGCATAAAACACAGAAAAGGTGTATTTCCGGATTTCAGGCTGCCGTTGACTAATCGCGGGGCTCTTGTTCAGCATAAAACACAGAAAAGGTGTATCTCCGGATTTCAGGCTGTCATTGACCAATCGCGGGGCTCTTGTACAGCATAAAACACAGAAAAGGTGTATTTCCGGATTTCAGGCTGCCGTTGACTAATCGCGGGGCTCTTGTTCAGCATAAAACACAGAAAAGGTGTATCTCCGGATTTCAGGCTGCCGTTGACCAATCGCGGGGCTCTTGTTCAGCATAAAACACAGAAAATGTGTATCTTCGGACTTCAGGCTGCCATTGACCATTCGCGGGGCTCTTGTGCAGCATCAAACACAGAAAAGGTGTGTCCGGATTTCAGGCTGTCATTGACCAATCGCGGGGCTCTTGTTCAGCATAAAACACAGAAAAGGTGTATCTCCGGATTTCAGGCTGCCGTTGACCAATCGCGGGGCTCTTGTTCAGCATAAAACACAGAAAAGGTGTATTTCCGGATTTCAGGCTGCCGTTGACCAATCGTGGGGCTCATGTTCAGCATAAAACACAGAAAAGGTGTATCTCCGGATTTCAGGCTGTCATTGACCAATCGCGGGGCTCTTGTACAGCATAAAACACAGAAAAGGTGTATTTCCGGATTTCAGGCTGCCGTTGACTAATCGCGGGGCTCTTGTTCGGCATAAAACACAGAAAACGTGTATACCCGGATTTCAGGTTGTCATTGACCAGTCGCGGATAGCAAATACGGTGAAGAAAATCTAATAGAAATACAACATATTGCCAAATTCACATGGAGTCCCTTTAGCACAGAAAAGTAATTTGAACACTGAATTGACAATTTTTATTCATTTCGAAACGTTTGATCAAAAATATACCCGAACACCTTGGCCCCAAGTTGTCCTTCTCGATCCCAAAATGTCTTTCCGATCCCGAAATATCGCCACAGACCGCATTTTAACTGCATCTGAATGGCGTCAACATGTCATTTTCGCCCCAATTGTCTATTTTTAGTCATTTCAGAACGTTTCGTCAAAAATATTGCTCACTCCTTTCCGACAAAGAGATGGCCTTCTCTAGACCCTAATACGTCATTCCCCAGGATCACCACCGACCTCGGTTTTTGCATTTTAGTGTCACGGACAACTTACAACTAGTTGATAAAATGCTGCTGCAATTCCGTCAGTTTGTTATCGAGTTTTAGCATTTATAGCCCCAAGCAGCTCCTCAGAAGAGTTAAAACGTAGTCAGTGTACTTTTTAAAACAATGAATCCATCATGTTTAACCATTTAAATCATCCTACATGCCCATCCAACAAACGAGATACTCATCAATACGTCCTTATTTACCTTATAGATCAGGTTTCTCTCCCAGTTCCGGCAAAAAATTGTACCGGCATCACCGATATCTGGGTAATAAGGTATTATCTCGGTGTACGCATACATGTATATCAAGTTATTTCCAACAGCTCGGTTGGCAGAGCATGGGACTTTGGAACCGTAACGTCTGATCATCGATTCGGGCTTGGATCATCAATACTTCCGTTCCTACGGGGTCTGTATATTGAGCAGCATGCGTGCGAAAATGGCCGACCACGAGGAAATCAGTTGAACCTACAGTTATCATTCTGGACCTCGTACGGAGCGAAATGTTTCGGAATTTTGTGGTATGGCAACTGCATTGCTATATACAGCGAGAGTTTTAGTTTTTGTATATCAAATAAATACCAATTCTACTGTTACAACTAGTATTTGGCTTTCGTTATAAAAACTATAAATTCGTTTCTGATTTGACCTAATTTTTTCCCGAAAATATGCCTTGTACGAAAATGAAGCATTAAAAATTCACCGAAATTGCTTTTCGACCAGAGGAAGCATATTGATGTTTTAGCGAATCCGGATAAGAATTGTTTGTATATATATTTTGTGGGATTACGCTGTCTGCCAGACTGGACCAACTCAGGAGCTGGGTATCATTTACGGTATTTTTGGCTTAAATTTGACTTTTTGGGATGTAATGTGAGAAACTAAAGGCTACAAGTTAGGCCGCTCCGCGATACGCTGATGACCTTTGTAAGCAACGGCTGGTCTTAATATATATGAATATGTCATTGAATGATAGGGAATTCCGTTTTGTCGGCAATAGGCACAATCTGTGCTGGAATTTGAGTAAAAAATTTCCGTTGCATGCGCAGCCGTAGCGGTTCATTTTATGTCAAACTTAGAAAAACTAAACTTTTAAAACTTCCAATAGATTTCCATTGTAGAATTGATTTAAGTGGTAGGATTTGTTCACCCTCGCAGTGTATCTTCATTATTTAGCTAAACAGTAGCTCAAGCATAGATCAGACAATAATTTCAACCGGTTCTCCTCCATGTGGTTTGTGTGATGTAGTTATACGATTATGTATACCCAGCAAGAGAATCCGGAGAAGTTTTGGTTTCCCTGATTTTAAAATCATCAATGCCCTTCCCTCACTTAGCTCCTAAAAGCAAAAGTTTTTTCCTAAGAACCGAGTGTTGACATTGGTGCTGACATTACGGAATCGGTGAAATTTTCCACAAAGAAAATGTTTCTGCTTGTGGCTTCAAAGAGTTCTCATTTTTGTAAAACAAACTAATGGTATCGATTGAAGCTTTTTATGTCATGTCTAGGGGCGCAGCGAGAGCACACCATTCTTCGGCAAAAATAGGACTTTTCCCATAGCTCCTAAAAGAGAAAGTTTTTTCCTAAGAACCGAGTGTTGACATTGGTGCTGACATTACGGAATCGGTGAAATTTTCCGCAAAGAAAATGTTTCTGCTTGTGGCTTCAGAGAGTTCTCATTTTTGTAAAACAAACTAATGGTATCGATTGAAGCTTTTTATGTCATGTCTAGGGGCGCAGCGAGAACACATCACTCTTCAGCAAAAATAGGACTTTTCCCATTAGGGTCTCCCATTTATGAGGCGCCTCCCCACGGCTGGATAGTTTGCAGCGCCTCTGGTCCTGTCGAGCGTTCGCCATATGGGCCGAATGTCAAATGTGCTTATTTTCGTATTCTGTTGGCCAGAATTATGCTTATTTTCATGGACTCTGGATAAGAATATGTTTACTTTCAATTGCCCATAGGCCAGAATATGCTTATTTTAATAGGGCTGTGGATCATAATACGCATATTTTCGTGGGCTATGGGTAAGAATATGTATATTTTCATTGTCCGTTGGCCAGAATATGTTTATTTTCGTGGGTTGTGGTTCATTAGAATATTTTTTCATGGACTCTGGGTAAGGATATGCATATTTTCATTGTCTTGTCCGTAGACCAGAATCTATATACTTACTTTCAGGGGCTGTGGATCAGAATAATTATTTTAACTTTAATTTTTATAGCTGTGTATTGATTGATTTGATGAACGGAATAATTTCAGGCATTTGATGTTAATGCGGAATAGTTTAAACGTTTGTGTCATCTTAAAATATTACGTTTTATACCGATATTCATGTTATTTCCTCAATGTTACGAATTATTTACTGTTCACTATGCAACTTTCTGTATATAACAGCAACAAAGTTGTTTACGACAAAATCTTATATTATGTATACGTTATTGTTCAAAATATAGCAAAATCGGTGCTAATCTTCAGTTTCTGATTCGGGTTTTATGTAACACTCGTTTTCTTAGACATAAAAATTCAATTGGGTTCCGCATTTGACGATGCATCGGCATCATGTGTAGTGTTTTGTGAAATTAAAACAAAATTATAGGTGGTTGTCATCCAAAAATTATCAGGCCTCCCCAATTGTTGCTCAAGAAGTTTCCTTGAAATTTTTGTACTTGCACTCATAACTGCCAAAATTTATTCCACCCGCTTTCGGTGCGGGAGGGGGTGCTCCTGTGCTTGGGACATAACATCATATGGGGACCTATGCCCCAGGGAAGTTGTGTAAAATTGTTTTTGTAATGTCCCGATATCATGTTTTGCTTTATTTATTGGTTTGATATGATTTGTTGCGATAACCATATCTTCGTTGTGATCATGTTTTTGCTTGTAATTATTATACCGACAAATATTTTGTATAGCTACGTTCTGTTGCTTTTCAGGACATACTTGAGGAGGGAAAGTGAATGTTTTTAGCATCTAATTTTTTTCTAGCAAGTCTTAAGGTCTTTTTACGTGTCCTTTGTCGTATTTATACAATGTAAAACGAATATTTTATTATCCTTTGAGTTATGAGCTTGGTTTGAAGATATTTCGGTAGGTAATAGTTGTCTTATTATATTATTATCTTAAGAAAACGGTATAAAATATGGGTGACGTCAGCCCCCGAGTTCAGTCTTTAAGCTCGTATATCAAGGCTCATGGAAAACTGCATATAAGACTATAGGCTAGAAAGCAACACCCGTAAACACCATGTTCAAAGAGTTATTAAAGCGCAGGCTCTATAATAATTGCTTAGGGCTCAGTTGTAGTAGGTTCTTCTAAGAAATTGGTTGTCATCCCCAGCTGTTTGTCTGCTATTAATGCCGACTCCCAGTGGGTTTCCTTTATACGTTTCCGCGGCATCGATGTAAAGTGTTGACTAAATAACAACAGGACACTCTGCCCATGTATTGACGTGCATATATTTCTGTGATACGTGTTCATCTCTAAGTTTTAAGTATACTTAATTTTTACTGATTTTAGTGTAACCTAAATCACTTGATGGCGGTCGTGGAAGCAATTTCCGTGCTGCTTTTGGTTTTTATGTTGTTGAGTTTTATGGAAGTTCATTGACAATTCTATACCGTAAATTTGGTTAAAAATTTAAAAATATTTGAATTTTAGGAAACTCCATTAAATTTTTTGTTAGGATTAATCGGTAATTTTTTGATCTGCCTTCTGGTTATCTAATCGACAAAAAGACGGCAAGTCCCACTTGACATTCATTGGGGAACTCCGGTAAGAGTCGAGATGATGCCCCAGTTTAGTTTTACAATTCTTTAAAACAAAGGTCGCTTTTCAGTTCCGGACCGTGATAATAACTTATTGCCATGCCCCGATTGGTGGCTATTAATGCAAATAATTTTCACATGTAAGTTTTATATTTGTTTCATGTTTGTTGTTTCAATCGGTTTAAGCTTATAAATTGCTTACCTTAATACTATTTTTATCAGAGTAAATATGTAAAAATTGCAGGTTTAGCAACATTGGGCGTCTTTTACATGTAATATTTTGATGGAGCGACACTACATAACTACATTCTATATAACTTGATCGGGTTTTGCACCAATGGCTTTTTTGCCATTCAAAACAATATTCCAAACAGAACGAACGAAAATAAAACTGCCGGCAGTTTGTTGGTACCACTATTACCGTTATTATGTGGTCAGATAAATTGTGAATCGCTGGCGTATCCAGAAAACAATCGATAATCTTCATCTGTAAGCATTCAGTAGAGAGTAAATGTATCGGTTTCAATTAGATCGTTTGGGATTGTAACATAGATTCGTTCTACAGCTATAATATTTGTGCCAAGCATAGTATGATTAGCGCGGTCTTTTCATAGCTGCTACATATATAGGCAGTACAATATAAAAAGCACGAGCTGCTTGTAGAAAACGATTACCAGTTTGCAATTTTTCATGATCTGACATTTTTCTTAAAAAATCTAAGATCACCACTGGAGCGATTTTTCGAAACAGCGGCAAATTTTCTTTGAGAATCTACCCAATTTGAGCAATATGTACTGAATTTAATTACAATTGTGCTCCCTGATAAAAATTGCTGGATTTTACTTTATTCATAGCAGTTTGACAAATTTGAACAAATCTTTCCAATTAGCGAAAACGTTGAAGCTATTAATATTGAATTTTTGAAGTCACTATGTGGAGTATTTATAATTTAACCGGTAACTTAGATCCGTCCAAACAAGTGATATTTACATAAAACCCTAATTTAAAGTAGTTGGAAATACTTCGCGGTAGGGACATTTCGTTTCATAATCATGTAAATTCCTTTGGCTGTTTTATCATTTCGAAGTCCTAGTGAAATGAACACTTCGGCGTAGTCGATATGCTAAATCTCGAGGATCAGCATCACACTTTGCGTAAATGTTGGGCCATTAAAGTTTAAATCAAAGGGTCTACGGAAATAGCCCCACACACTAAGCTTTTCATTGATTTTAGTGTTACGCGACGCTTATTCGTCAGCTGACCGAAAATCTTTTGTTGATCCCAGACGAGTAAAATTGAAATCGGAGAAAATTACCATCCGTCTGCGGCATCTCCATTCTCCTGTTGTTATGTACGCAATGCCCCATTATGCAGCGTTTACGCTTTAAAGGACCACATATATAACTAACAGCATGTAGCTAACACTATGTAAATTTTATGGTGTGGTCTACACCATACTGTTATCGACACTACACAACAGCCAATACTATCTGAAAATACAATCGCAAACACCATGGTGTCAAAGACACCATATATTCGGTGGTGGCAGAGACACTGAGGGTGGACGAAACAATCACATGGGGGTCCTTTATAACGCAAACGCTGCATTAAAGCATTCTATTTCTGCCCGCTTTCACATTGTTTGACATTATAGAAACTGGCAAGCAATAAAACAGTTTATCTGTGCGGAGTCAGCGAAGTGGGCGTAGCATTGAATCTCTATTGTAGTTATACAGGATTGGAGTGAGATTGGGTGATGATGCTTCCTACTGTCGTATCCCATTCGTTTTTGGGCCCAAGCAACCCCGAAGGGCGCTAGATCATAACTTCAGCAAAATGAACAGCCCCGCCCCGACTTAGGCTTACTGCATATATATTCCATGTAAAGACCTTAGCTTAGTATATCGATAATGGCATTGACTGCATTTTATTTACATCACTCAGGGTTGCCTTAGCCGGAAAATGAAATTTTATACTTTGCTTGTTTTAGGCGGCAGCCAATTTGACGAGTATATACTGTTTCTGCTGTCCAACTGCCTTAAGATTCCATTGCTCGACTGTTTTTTTTCAATAAATATTTCGAGCTAAAATTGAAACTTTCTACGACGGTTAAACTTATAAAGCTTGCGTTGTCATTACACAGCGTTGGGTGCCCTTGGGCACCTGTGGGACCGACCCATACAGTGGTCGTAATGAGAGTCTGGTAACTACGTTGTTGTTCCGCTTGGAGCGTTGGTTTACACGTCAAATTTTTTGCTCAAAATTTGAAAGGATTTTTAGTCAATTTAAACGTGTAAGAACTGTTCAGAATTTCCTGGCGTATTGCGTTAGCTAATCCGGCACAAAGAAACTTGAAGAATTTTGAGCTCAAATTATGAACTTTATGAAATGTATTCAGTATTCAACCGTGAACAAAAATTCAAAACATCTATCGATCAATTCCTGAGTTTATGACAATAATTGTAATAAAACTAGTACACTATTGTCGTAACAAAGCAATAGGATACTCTATATTGATTTAGTGATTTTATTCGCAAAATATGATTCAACAAAAACAGAGTTTAGCACTTTTGTCAGCTGTGGAAGTATTATGGAAATTGGCATTATATCGATGTAATAATCGTTAAATTGCCTGGTATACATGGGAAAACCTGTGACTGACTAAACGGGTATGTCAGCTATAAATTGCAAACTAATAAAATGATTTACATGCAATTGGCATTGGTTGTAAATTACTTATTGGGCACGTTTGACGAGAGTAAATGTAATATTCTTGGATAAAATTTTAATCAGTGTTCATTCATCATAGCGTAACGATTGGCGAAATGGAAATGTACATGGCATCGGTATCCGATCAATAGACTAAGCGAAATAAAATGACTTCAAATATCAGCGACGTATGTCCGAAGATTGGAACGCGTGTGATTTCACAAGACGGCGCCAAGAAGGGAACAATACGGTACATTGGGCGGGTCGGAAGTTTTAAAGGTATCTCAATTGTTATTTTGTATATTTTTGTTGGATTCAGCGAAAGAAGTATTTTAGAAAATGAAGAAATGCTTAATAGGGTCATCCCACGCTACGATGTCCTTTTGTCTGAGAAAAAAATGACTAATGACTTTTTGGCTCCTACTTTCTTCATTTTTACACCTTATGACCAGAAAATGTCAAGGATTCCGAATTTGTGGTCGTTATAGTAAATTTTTTAACCATTCTGATGCTGTGGCTTCCCAAATACTACACCCTGCTGCCCAGCAAGGTACAGTAAAATGGCTTCCGGCATGCCACCAAAATACTATCTTTGTGAGCCTATCATATTGCACGAACGGTTAAGTTATTCAAAACCAATCTTGTACTACCATTTCCAAAGTGAGGGGTTCAAAATCGCATCCCATACCAATCGCCAGTTTACATGCCTGGTAACGTGGTCGGGGGGGGGCAAATAAAATTTTTAAAATATAATTTTGTGCCATATGTGGTCGAACTGCAGTGCCACAATGTATTATGAACTAAGCGCGCGAATTTTCATCGAAATAACGCCGCATGGCCTATTTCTCGAAATTTTGGTGGCGGTCGAGGGGGGAGGGTAAAAGCCTGAGATCAACAGGTCGACCGTGAGATACAGCTCAGGTCGTTTCACTATTCTCTTGCTCATGGGAAAGACCCATAACAGACAAATTAATGAACTTGTACTCACTCTACCATACCCCAAACAAGCAATGGTCGGGGGGCGGGTAATCAAATGTTCTGAAATCGATCTTTTGACCATGGTGCCGGGGTAAGTAACACTAAGCCCCTGGGTTAATGTTTTTGCAAAAGGTACCTAGAGTATGATCTATCAATAACGTTTATGTACCCTGCATAAGTAACGAGTAATGACCAAAAAAGAATTTGGTCGGGGGGAGGTAAAAGTGGGGTTCATCCCATATCGGCTGCTCTCACTCTCCAGGATTGGAGTAGATATGAAAATTGTGTTACTAAAACTGTAGTGTAGACCTGACTAATTTTACAAAAAAGAATTTCGGCCATAACTTCTAACACTGAGCCACGGCACTACCCGGAAAAATACTGGTCGTAAAATTAGTCATTACGCTTTTTGTCAATTTGGAACCTATGTAGATGTCCAGTTCCTTACGGGGTGGTGCGGCTAAAAATTGTTTAAAATAGCTAAGTAATGAGGCTTCCTAGCGTAAATAATATTTTTCGCCACTTCCCTGCACGTTTCTGTGCTACAGACCAAAATATCCACTTTTACACCCCCGACCAAAAGGGCATCGTAGCGTGAAATTACCCAATAAATGATTGTGTTGGTTTGTTTAGCGGTTTCATGGGTGGGTTGGCTAGCGTTTCGGCAACGCGACATTTGGGCCTGTATACAACATCAGATGAGAGTTGCATACATTCCCGGAGACGTATAAAAGTCACAGTCCGTCGTGCGGACATAGGGTTCAAGGGTTTGCATATTGCGCAGGATAGGCTTTACCTATCTGGCCAGATGTGACCTCGTTCTAGATGAGGAAAAAAATCCCGGATTGCGGGTGAAAGCAAACAGAATTTATAAAGCTTCCGTGTTTATGACAATTGGGCGGGGGGTGTATAATACATGACAACGCTGCACATAAGTATGCATATACATTCATAATATATATACTAGACTCTCCACAGCACCAAAATTTTTCTGGGATCTTAGAGGTGGGGCGCACGTGGTCAAATCTGGGGGAACCAGAAATACCTGATGCAATTTCATTTCAGCATAGCTCGGGAAACCGAGCCCCAATAACGGCGTTACTATTAAGTTTTGTTACGGGGCCCTCCAAATTGGGGGTGGCTGTCCTCTGGCATTGTCAAGTGCCCCTGGAACCGAGTGCTCCCTTTTTCGTGCCGCTGGCATAATTTGGGGCTTCCCCGGTTCACCGCTTCATGGCAAATTTTTGTACCAAAAAGTACATAACATTTGATGAAAATTTGTACTAAAATTCCTTCCTGAAGCCAAAGATTTTGCAAATATTGTTGAAATTTGCTTCAAATTCGCGTTTTCTCTCCATCAAAAGGATTTTGGCAGTGTTTATAACACAATTTTTAACAGCTTTTCGTTTGGCAAAATCGGACGCCCCCGGGTTCGGAACCAGTGGGCCCCGGTTCGTGCCCCCTGGCAAAATTTTCAGCGAATGGAGAACCCAGTGTTATAAACGTTTTTCGTTAGAACGACTGTTTTTCGTTAGAATCAGGAAGTATTTGGGGGTTGACTTTGGGGAAGTCTCAATTTAGTTGGAGCTCATGTCCAGTGCTGATGGATCAAAATTTTAAATTTTTGATAATCTATGTCTATCCTTTCCATGGGCCATTCAGTGATTATATTATAATTTATTAATAGATCAGTAAGCCGGGCAGTGAGAGAAAACCGATCCAGCGGTGGCTAGTCTACGCTCAGCGATTGTTTCGTGTTTCCAATTTGAGGTTCCTAGGGAACAAGTTTTATATCTCGGAATGGAAAATAATACTCTGGCAATACAATTAAGAGCAACTTTGCGTATATTTTTGGCACATTCAGGCACTCAAGAGTACCCTTATATATTTTCCTCCATTGATTATAAAGAAGGAAACGGAATTTAATGCATCAGTTTTCTCATTGTAGCCCACTGGCACTTGTCATACTAGATGCATACCACACCAACAACAACTGCTTTCAGCTTATTGTGCAAGCCTAAAAACCCGTTCTAGCCCTCTACGTTTATAAAGACATAAAATATATACAATTTTAAACTGTGTCCCAAACATGTATCTTAAAATTAACTTAAACTGAAGCAAGCGAAGTTTCTACAAATAGCATTTTAGTGGGAAAAATTATATTTTTCTCCGTCTGCTTTTCACTAGATTGATGGATTTTCAAAAAAATTTTATTCGACGCGTACTGAAACATAGTTGTGCAAATAGCTTCGTATTGATACTTCTCAACGTGATTTCATACCTAAATTTGTACAAATCAAACAGAAATTGAGGATTTTTTGATTTTGGGGTCATCCAACATTTTAGGTTATAACTCTTGCTGAAAGCTTCGGATCGAAATATGGAAGCCATCAAAAACAGAGATATCTTACGCTGTTATACATAATTTGTTTCCTAGCTATACATAACATTTTTTGTCAGAGCTCTGAGCCAAAGTTGTTGTTGGAGCTATGAACCAACGTTTAACAAATATCCTCCACTAATATCTCACAAGCGAAAGTGAAACTGAGCGAGTCTGGTTTCATCAAGGGGTCATTATGTGTAATCACTTGTAACAGGCTTATTGTTAGACGTAAGTACATTTTAATCTCTGTAACCCTGAATCCATTGAAAACGCTAAAACCTCGCCAAATCTTAAACCCATCGAAAACATCTGAAAAGGCGGCTGTATATGTAATTCCTATCATGAGACTATAAATGGGCTCATGGATCTGACTTTGGAACCTCGAAATGGTAGCTTAAAGCAGAGTATCCATACTCGCTCCGTTTCCTCACGATTTGGGAGTTTCTAGTAAACTTAGTCTCTGCATCGATTCAAATGTGTTGCGTCCCACGAGAACAAACTTCTGCAAAATATGCCCTCGAAAATAGTTGATGCTGTTTTAATTCGAAGTGCCAATTTAAAACGATGCGGATTTAAAAACAGACTGGGTGCAGTGGAATTTTGTTTCCGAACGAACCAAAAGGAGACGAATGGAAATTCTACTCAGTACCGCCAAAAGCGACTTGAAGTAAAATAGGTCGTTTCAAAATGGGATTTCTGTTCATAAATTATAAAGCTTAAACGAGATATGGCTAAATTTTTTTGCCTTCAACGGGGCTGGTTTGAAGAATTGATACAGTATTTGCTACGCACTTTGGGTTTTATGTGAAATTCGAAGTACGTATGTACAAGTCATGTCCCGAGGCTGTAACAGGAGCCCGATTTGAAATGGCTTTTTTGGTGCTAAAATAAATTTGTATCGAATATGAATCGTGGTTAGCCAAACTAAGTGAAATTGAACTCTTTATGAGTAAGGCGGTTGAATTTCACTCGTTTTAATTAAATCTATAGGCAAAAATCCGAAATCGATTGGATTTGGACTTCCAAACCTAAACGACTTTCAATTTCAACAATTTTAGTGATATCTTGCAGCAGTTTTCGGATTAATATTTTTGGCGTATACGCATTGCTAGATTTAAAGATTCTTTCCGCAAGTGTTCATGTATCCGGGCTAAATCGGGTTCCCTCGTTTACAAGTAGACCTACATCTTCATGGAAAATTTTGAGTCGTTGAAGTTGAGTATATTATTTCTTTCATATCCGGCCAATTATTAAAACCATCACTTGACCTACATACAAAATCCACCAGAAATGTCCGCTGCTCACTTGCTGCGGGAAACATGTAACAGCACTGTTGTCTCGCTCGAAAGACAGCAGCCATTTATGGCGCAAACTTTGCGTTATTTGTATTATTGTTATTTTGATGACTTATTTATTTTTGTATCCTGTTTTAGGTGACTGGTATGGCGTCGAGTGGGACAATCCGGAAGATGGAAAACACGATGGCTCACACGAAGGTGTTCGATACTTTACAGCACGGTAAGTGCAAACCATTGATGTTTTTTCGTTTTTTTTTGTGCAAAAATTCGGAAATAAAATTTGTTGTAATCAAAAATAAAAAATTAGGGGTTGTGGAAGGTGTCTTTTAGGGGTCAAGCAGCGTTAATAATGGCCATCCCCTTCACCCAAAAAACTACGGCATTATCCGCGAATCAGCTCCAATATTATAGCTTAAGAGCACATAAGTTAGCTGTGTTCATTCTGGGCTGTTCATTGGCAGAAAATTTGGCCAGCGCACATGATTCGGGGGCTTGTTCTGAAGCGGGGGCGCCCGATTTTGCCAGGGGGCATTTTGCCAACAGAAAAATGGTTAAAAATTGTCCCAGAAATATTGCCAAAACGCTTTTGATGGAGGGAAAATCGATTTTGAAGCGAAATTTTTTGCTTCAGAATGGACTTTTAGTACAAATTTTGAGCAAATTATATGCACTTTGGGTCCATTGGAAACAAAGACATTAAAGAGTCAATGAACCGGGAGAGCCCAAAATTGTGCCAGCGGGCTTCAACCGGGGCACCTGTTTTGAACCGGGGGAACGGAAAAATCCCACCCTCCAATTTGGAGAGCCCAGCATCTTAATGCTGGGGAAATGCAGTACCCACCAAAAATGACTATTCAAATAGTATTCGAAACTATTTAAATGAATAAATTCCATTTTAGAACAAATTTATTTCGAGCGAGTCTCGAGCGACCTACTTGCTCGAGACAATCATTCCTCCTCCCCCACTTTGGAGAGCCCAGTGATTATGCGGTCAACTCAGCTCCCCGGCTGCTGAGTCAGTAGGGCCAATGAGGATCAGCCCCACTTCCCCTATAAGATAACCACGGCGTTATCCGCGATTTAGTTCCAATATTATAGGTTAAGAGCAGATAAGTTAGTTGTGCTGATTATGCGGTTCAACTCAGCTTCTCCGCTACGAAGTCAAACAATATCCCTATACCACAAGTCTGGTACATTATTGTCACAAAAATAATACGGTGATGCGAGACTAAACTTTGTATGCGCCCAGCAATAATCCTCTTTTGTCATTTCCAAAAAAAAATTGGTAATCGAACGTTTTTTGGCGATCCCATATCCATCTTGAAACTGTTTAAAAACATTTTTGCCACGAGCTCCAAAGCGTATGAATTATGTTACCGAACATTTTATAGAAATTGTTAGGTTGTTGTTGAACATACATTTAGAGAATTTTAATTCGAGACTTGTCATTCCGGAACAGTATATATAGCACCCGACCTCAAATTTTGTTAGCGAACAAACATGCAGACTAAGTTGCGCAGCGCGTATCCATGGCTGTTCGCGAACATGAATGAGGTATGAACATTTATTCTAATTTAATTCGAATAATGCAACACACTCACTGTTCGCGAACAAACGACCTTGTTTTGTTGTTCGCGAACACTTATGCGAGATTTAATTAGAATATTAAACGTGATTGTTCGCGAACAGAAGAGCGTGTTTTGTTGTTCGCGAACACATTATTTGAGAGTTTTGAATTTATATCCAAATCCGTTTTTGCAACAAAATTTCCGATTTTCTTAAAAATTGTATTTGTTATTTGCTTTCGCGATGACGAATGTTATTGTGCGCGAACCAATTTGTGCAAGGGTATAGTTGAGGTTCGCGAACATGTCCGCTTACATGTTGACGAACGAGCAAATGTGTTTTGGAACGTCAAACTGACTAGGTCGATGTATTTCAAGAACGTTGGCTGGTGCAAAGACACCTTTTCGAAAAGTTATTGAACCATTCGGCTATGAAATGAAACAGATGAGTATTTAGTTCGGCCACAAAATTGAATTTTGCGACATGAAATCGAAATCCGACTAAATATCGTTCGCGAAAAATCGATGGCAAAACCGCATTTTGTTTCATAACAACGGATACCGGTCCTCGATCGCTTTTTGCAAAATAGGATTATGACTGGGCGCATTTTAAGTTTACTGGCGCATGAGCGGCTGACCCTTTGTCCCCAATGTAAGCTGTCAGAATGTATTAGTCTGAAAATGTTCGTGCCTGTATGAAGTAAAGTGGCCATCTGTCTTGCCTGTTTACTGTCCGTACATATCTTGTTGTTATAGGACGCCAACAAGTGGCTCACTGGTACGTCCTGCCAAAGTTCGTCATGGCACTACATTTATGCAAGCGGTTCGTGAGCGGTACGGCGTCGTTGCCGAGGGCTTACACGATCATTCGGTCGGGTCGAAACATATCGAAGTGGTGGGATTCGAGTCTCTTGCTGATACGCAGAAGTGAGTACTGTTTATTATTGAGCGGAGCTCGGCTAAGTCGAGCGAAGCGTTTTTATTTTCTGTATGGGAGTAAAAAGGTCGATGTACTGTTTATTATTCGTTTATATTAATGTCGTATAAGATTCCTATAAGCGAATATTTGTTTTGCATTTCCCAAATTATCATGCCGAATGTATATCTTGGCATTTTCCTGAATATTACAGCAATGACGAGCCTTAAATTCGGCGTTAGAGTGCTTAGAATTGTTGACAAATGGAGAAACCCTGGACGACTAATGTTGTGCTGGAAAACAGCGGTATCATTTTACACCTAATGGTTATGATCCAAAAAGATTTACAACGTATATCGCCATAATATCGGCAGCAAAAATTTTAATGCTCAAATATTTGCATTTTCTGACAGAAATAATGTTTATTGACGTTTGATTTCAGGAATTTTGGCCGTTTGAAGAATTTGGCAATAATTGGGTCGGAGGCATCGACATCGGGTGTAGTAGACGCTGTCGAAGAAGGCGATTGCGTAACTGAACAAGATAATATCACCACGTTGTTTCCACGTCTGGAACATTTGGAAATTAGCGACTGCTTGTTTACGTCATGGCATGAGGTATTTGCGATTGCAAAACGGCTGCCACGACTAAAATATTTGAGTATTAGGTGAGCGAAGAACTGCCGATACTATCATAATGTTTACGTATTTCTTCAATGCCTTTCCGGTAGAGAGGCTAAGATATCTTTGGACGTGCGATCACTCGCTGAGACGTAGTTTTGCCATACTCATCTTTCACTTGTATCAATGAGTGAAAGTATGTTTTGTCGACTTATTGTGCTGATCAGTAAATGGTTAGGGTTAGATAACCACGCGGAGTTTCATGTTCGGTTTTACCCCACAATAATATTATTGGGGATTATCTAGAAAAAAATTTTGTTCGGAAAATGCAAAAATATGTGATAAAGTCCAGATATTTGCACAATAAATATGACATAAGAGTTGGTAAGTTCAATTCAAAGAGAGCTTTAAGTGATAATCGAGTAACATTTGATGTTCTCGTACTAAAGAATATATATCCAAAGGTGTCTTTGACTAATTTTAATACACGATAATAGCTTCAACTATATAAAGTTGACAGACGCGGTCATGTGAACAACGTTTAGTGCCTTCGGCAATCACAAAATTTAGCTTTTTCGCAACCTTCCAGAGTCAGCAAAGAATAGCTTACGAAAAACTTGGTAAATTTGCGAAAACGCATTTGTGTTTCGTTCGCTTCGAATGATTTTTAAAATATTTTAATTCGCTCTTAAGGCAATAACGCGTTAATTCTCACTATAAAAGCAAATAATAATTTTCTATTGCCTGTTTTTTGTCGCTGAAATAAAAACTGAAAATATTTGGCGTTTCTAGTCGATGGCTTACTGTTTTATACGATTTCAGTCGTAATTATATGGAATCGCTGTGTGGTCTTTCGGAAAGCAAGCTCCAACGCCTACCACAGTTGCCTAATCTCGAATCCTTGGTTGCAGTTGAGACGTTTCTTACTTTCGATGACGTACGTGGGTGTTGTTAGTTTAATTACATTTCTGGCCGAGGGGTGGGTGCTGTCGTGCGTTGTAGCATCCGGTACCTGTTCTATACGCTTTACGATGTTTGTTTTCACTCCTAATGTCCACAAGCTCCTCAGCTTGAAAAGGATAGTAAGATAATTTCGACGGTGTCCGCATTTTTTGGTATAGTTGTTGTTTTTACATTACACGAAATTTCTGTCTAACTCTAAATTGTCGAAATTGATCAATAAATTACTAATTATTCCAGTAAAAAAAAATAAGATTTCATGAACCTGCAATGGACGCATCCACCGCAAATCTTACTAGTATTCCAGGTATGCGAGGGTTAAACGGAGCGAGCCTGGTTTAATTTTTAAGTTGTTTTATGTAATCACCTGTAACAGGCTGTGTTTGATATATATACACCACCATAAAACCTATGAAACCCTGCACATATTGAAAAACCTAAAACCGAAAAACCTTAAACCTTGTCAAGCCTAAACAACGCATCATGTGTTCCGGTTTCTAGATAACCAAACCGTCGCATGCAAAAACCTAATATATAGACCACCATTCTTGGTGACCTGGGCGCAATATATAATTAAACTACTGACGTCAGACTATTATATCCTAAAAATCAAGTTCATTACCTATTAAATACACTTGACACTACATGATAGATTCGTACTGGTCTCTGTATAACCAAACCATCGCATTCAGCATACCAACAAACCTCTATATACACTGTTTTTGATGCCTTGTACCAAATTACTGAAATCCAAATATATTCTGGAAATCCGGTTCATTGACCATATAACCAATGAAAACGGCTGAAAAGGTTAGAAAATTTTGTGCTAGATTCAACCAAACCATCGTATTCAGCCTAGCGAAAAACCTATATATCACTTACCTACAATTTTTGATAATGCCCTGCGCGCAATACATAACCAAACAATAAATTGGAGACAGGTTATATTCTTGAAATCGGGTTCATTCACCCTAAACCCATTATATATACGTGCTGGACTCTAGATAGCCAAATAATCGTACTCAGCGGTCTGAAAAAAACTTTATCCATTCGAAGATAAATTATGAATGTCAACGACAGGCTAAAAAAGTTTCTCGATATATATCAGCTTACCTACAATTTTTGATGATTCCCTGCGCGCAATACATAACCAAACAATAAATTGGAGACAGATTATATTCCTGAAATCGGGTTCATTCACCCTAAACCCATTATATATACGTGCTGGACTCTAGATAGCCAAATAATCGTACTCAGCGGTCTGAAAAAAACTTTATCTATTCGAAGATAAATTATGAATGTCAACGACAGGCTAAAAAAGTTTCTCGATTTTCGTCCTGGCATCGTCAGCGGAAACTCCGTTCTCCGCTGCAATTACTTGCATCGTGTTTGGCAACCAAAAACTGACACATCGTTGTTAGTCTACTATGTACAAATAAACTAAAAGCCAAAATTTTTCTATTGTGGTGCTGCATTGACTTTTAGTATCCTGTAGAACTTTTTGTGGGTAACGCGATCTTAACTGAAAGTGGCAGTGCTAATTTTCTGTTTTCAGCTAATGAAAATATGAAACTAAAATGCGATTTCTCAGCGCTATAAGTCTATCGTTTACCTCAGTAAGTATGAATCTTAATATTAGTCTAAATTTCAAAAATTTTATAACTTCGGCATATTTTTAGACTCTGATTCATAACTGGAACCATTTGTGCTGTGCCAAACCTGATGTACGTCTAAATTGTAGCTTTCATTAAGGCTGAAATGTAAGTGCCGTCAGTTGGTTTTACATAACACATATTTATGGAATCTAAGGTCCGTATGCCGCATGTGAGTCCAAATTAGAAAAAGTTGTGCTCTGCTTAATAAGCTCCTCAGAATGCCGCATCATTTTGGGCATATGGGTCCAGAAGAGTTGAAAAGTGGACAGAACACAAAAAGTTATATTCATATTCTTCTCAAGTGACACGCAACCGGCACCGTTTCAAAGTGACCTTTCACTAGTCTTGATATGTTTTTTGTTTTAACTTTTATATTTTATGTTAGGTTTCAATTCTTGCGCGTCGGATGCCTTCACTTACGTCATTTGGCCTATACAATAATCGGATCGAGCGAATTTCAACCGAACTGACTGATCTTGTGCCGCATCTCACATCGTTGGATCTCCAAGGCAACGTTTTGGAACGACGGTGGATTGATATCAATTCACTAGGTGGACTAGCTAAGTAAGTCACAACAACAACAGCCACGTAGCGGGTGCGTACAGTTACGGACAGAAATAAGTGCACAAAAAATGAACGCTACAACGTCCGTTTGTGTTTACATTCGTTTATAAACGAACGTACAATGTTCATTGTAAAATACGCTAAATTTTAAGTTTACTTTCGTTTGTAAACGACCGTTCTAACCTTCGTTCGCGTTTCGCGTTCGTATTTTATGCACCTTTTTGTCCGTGGCTGCATTTGCTTATTGGGCGCCAGCATAGGATCCACCAGCTATTCCCATGGTTTTCTCCGTCAGTAGTAGCCACTAATTGCGGTTAAACGCAAGGACGCAGATGATGTTTTTCCGTTCAGATTGCTACGTTGTATAGACTATATATTTAGCAAGCA
Organism: Trileptium ribeirensis; assembly: GCA_030248225.1. Taxonomy (NCBI): domain Eukaryota; kingdom Metazoa; phylum Nematoda; class Enoplea; order Enoplida; family Thoracostomopsidae; genus Trileptium; species Trileptium ribeirensis. Next base: position 26,978 of record JASANE010011596.1, read on the forward strand.
ATGCTAGATCCATCAGGATGGTGCGTTGCCTTGTTTGCCGTAGCGGTACATACGGTTGTACTATAAATGTAATTTACAGTGGTTGCTTTGTGTTCCGAAATCCAACCTAGACAATCTTCAATGCTGCATGAAGTTCATTATTGACGCTACTAATGTTTCGATTGGAATGCGATCGCAAAATGCTTTACGTACGACGTAGTTCCATTGTGATCGAGGAATATATTAAATGAAAACTTTGAACGCAGCTGCTGCACAGCGAGGGCTCCATCAGGCTCTATAGTCGTGGTAGTGTATTTGACGAACCAGCGATAATTCGAGTTGAAAGTTTTATCAGGTTCAGCGATTGAGGTGGGTAACGAAGGACCCGTTTTTTGTTTAAAAAGTAAGTTTATCTCGTCCGAGCTTATTGTAAAACATTCGCGATCATGCATTTTTTGCAACTTGGGTTTTACTTACGTCGACCACGAGTATACAACATGATTGGTGTGATTTTTGTTTTGTTTATTTGTATGTTTCAGACTTGACAATTTAATCGTTAACGAAGGTGATATTTCAACTGTGATATTTCCCGATACGCCGTCACTCAGCGATGCTACAACGACTCAGCTATTTCCGTCACTGTCAACGTTAAGCATTGCTAATAATAAAATCGATAACGTAAGAAAAAATGTTGTTCATTGTTTCTAGTGTATTTGAAACGGAACTACCGAAGTGGGCGGTGTTTCCACGGAGTGCGCTAGGCGGGAAAATCGTGAAAATTTGTTTTGTCTGTTGCTGTTATTCATAACTCATCAGCGGGTGGATGATTTCGATAAATTTTTTGTTCTGTAGAAAAGGCGTTTACGAAAGCGCCTCTTGTTGAAGGCGACAGCTCCGACCCTATCCTCCGGATTAAAATGGCAAAAAAATTTTTAAGGGTTCCTTGCTAAATTTGCCATATGCGTATCAGTGTTTCGCAGTTCATATATCGCGGCACAGACTTCGGGTCGAACTGTTTACGGAATTAGCTCATGGATATCTACAACTTTGCTGACCACGACTTTTCTGATAAGAATGGGCCGCTGAGGGCCCAAATATGATTCGTCGATCCCTTGCCAGAAATAACGCCTTTTCAAATTGCTACATGTTATTGCGTGTTTTTACGTTAAATTTCAACGACTATAATTTACATTTTCATGTGGTTTAAACGGTTTGACGGTCGACGAACATGATTTCCAAAATGTGTGTTTTCTTTTTGTGTAGTTATGTATCGCATTCAGTGCATCAAGAGTGGTCTATATATAGGGTTTTCTGGATTTGGAATACAATGATTTGGTTATATAGAGTCTGGCGTCCATATTTTCTGCACTTTCATAAGTTTAGTATCAATGAACCTGATTTCCAGAATATGGTCTTTCTCCAGTTGTTTGGTTACGTATTGTACACAGGGCATCAAGAATTGTCAGCATTTGTTCTTCGATATGTTGAATACAATGGCTTAGTGATATGGAGATTAGCAAGAATATTTCTTACGTTCTCATGTGTTTTTGATGTGTTTAGGTCAATCAATCCGATTTCCAGAACGTCTAAAATTATACTTTTAGTTTCATCATTTATTTTTGCAAAAATTTCATTGTAGTGTGAAAATTCTTTTAAGTATTGTTTAGAAATAATACGATGTGTTTCAGAATTATTGTTTGTGTTATTTTTGTTTTGGTACCGGTTTTTTTCATTTATATAATATATTTTGTCTTTATTAATTTTAGTGGGTTTCAATCGACGAGCTTGGCAAGCTTCGTTCTCTGCTTGCACTGCGTATTGCCGGGAATCCGATTAGCGATGGCGTGGACAACGGTGGCGATGAGAGCGGTTGTAAATTGAATCGAGAAAGTCGGAGACAAGATATCATCGCCCGTCTGCCGAGGCTGAAAAATTTGGAACGAGTGGAGGTATTTCATTATAGCTCATTGTTGGGCTCAAACATAAGATAGTTTATGACTCGACTTGACGTAATCAGCTTGCGTCCAAACTGAACTTGCAGGACATCTCTTCAAAATGTGTCCAATCTAATGTCATCCAATATGCCCTATCGCAAGTCAAATGGGCGTCTAAGTTTCATCTGGTGGCTCCTCGGTTGCCGAATCCCTGTTCTATCCGGTAGCCAGCGGCAGAAGCGTCAGCCTTCACATACTCCGTTCCTCTTGCCCCACAATTCCACAATGCGTCAGTACGGATATATGCGGCCTCTTGTAGTGGCTTTGTCAATACGTCTCATGAATCTGTCGGCAAATAAGGCATCAAATAAACCAGTTCCCTCGGATAAGTGGCTGTAGCCGGTGGCATAAGCGTCAGCCTTCACATACTCCGTACCTCTTGCCCCACAATTTCACAATGCGTCAGTACGGATATATGCGGCCTCTTGTAGTGGCTCGGTCAATACGTCTCATGAATCTGTCGCCAAATAAGGCATCAAATAAACCAGTTCCCTCGGATAAGTGGCTGTAGCCGGCGGCATAAGCGTAAGTCTTCACATACTCCGTACCTCTTGCCCCACAATTCCACAATGCGTCAGTACGGATATATGCGGCCTTTTGTAGTGACTTGGTCAATACGTCTCATGAATCTGTCGGCAAATAAGGCATCAAATAAACCAGTTCCCTCGGATAAGTGGCTGTAGCCGGCGGCATAAGCGTCAGCCTTCACATACTCCGTACCTCTTGCCCCACAATTCCACAATGCGTCAGTACGGATATATGCGGCCGCTTGTAGTGGCTTCGTCATTACGTCTCATGAATCTGTCGCCAAATAAGGCATCAAATTAACCAGTTCCATAGGATAAGTGGCTGTAGCCGGTGGCATAAGCGTCAGCCTTCACATATTCCATACCTCTTGCTTCACAATTCCACAATGCGTCAGTACGGATATATGCGGCCTCTTGTAGTGGCTTGGTCAATACGTCTCATGAATCTGTCGGCAAATAAGGCATCAAATAAACCAGTTCCCTCGGATAAGTGGCTATAGCCGGCGGCATAAGCGTCAGCCTTCACATACTCCGTACCTCTTGCCCCACAATTCCACAATGCGTCAATACGGATATATGCGGCCTTTTGTAGTGGCTTGGTCAATACTTCTCATGAATCTGTCGGCAAGTAAGGCATCCAATAAACCAGTTCCCTCGGATAAGTGGCTGTAGCCGGCGGCATAAGCGTCAGCCTTCACATACTCCGTACCTCTTGCCCCACAATTCCACAATGCGTCAGTACGGATATATGCGGCCTCTTGTAGTGGCTTGGTCAATACGTCTCATGAATCTGTCGGCAAATAAGGCATCAAATAAATCATTTCCCTCGAATAAGTGGCTTGCAGATATCTGCCCTGAAAAATGAGCAGTCAAAACATCATGAAAAATTAGCTTATGAGAACTACTAACAATAACTACTACTTTGGGATGGTCAGTGGTGGTATGTCCGGCTTTAGATAAACTCAACGGTCGGCTGACCGGCCGTGACTCAGGAATATGGCTTCTCCATTCGCAGAAAATTTTGCGCGGGACGATGACCCTAAGACCCACTGATTCGGAACCTGTGGGCGCCGGAATTCGTGGCTCCCGCATCAGTCATGGGTTCAAATTTTCAAAATTTTGTGCTTTATTGAACAGTACATTGTTGATAAATTATATTTTGGCAGTCAGAAACCTGAAAAATTGATTATTGAGATTAAAACTTCTTTATAATATTAATTACACGTCATTTAATATTATTTTTATTCTCAAAATGAGATTTTAGAAACCATATTGTCATTGTCAACTGTGGGTGTTTTTACCCAAAGCGAGACGGAATATATGTTAGGGGCATTGAACCAGTGACATAGTATATAATTTTTTTCTATGGGAAACGAACCAGGAGCACCCATTTTTTGCACTGGGGAATCAAAAAATGGACACTCTCGAACTTTCATCTAGTTTATTAAGAATATTTACGCAAAACCGAGATAACCCAGCGCAAAATCGAACGACGGTTGCAATGTAAATTTGTTTGGTAATAATTTTAGCTGTCCTTGCTTTAAGTGGCAACCTATGGAATCATTGCATATTGTTATATCTAGACGCGAACGTTTCACGTGGATTTTTGGCTTTGGACAATAAATTTTAAGTATTGTCAACAAAAAGACGTCCGCCCATGTTAACGTCAGTCCACATTTTATGTCAGGACGCACACCTATGTTATCCTAACCCCAGTTCGGCGCTACAATTGTGTCGGAGCTGTACCCAGAGGCGGGAAAGTGAACTAGTCGACAATGTTACAACAATCGAAGGTAACCCAAACGCTCCTTTTTCTCCAGCTATTTCCCCAAGGGGTGGAGTGATTGCTTTCACAACACGAAATCACTGACCCGATCACTTAACTGTATATGGGATCTTAATGCTGAGCATATAACTATGTGAACAAACTAAACGGTGGTCTCAAGAAATACAAAAGTATTTCCATGCGTTAACTAAAATATGTTATTGTAACAAAATAATTTGTTATATAAATGGACGAACGTTGTGTTATACTTCATTAATTTTTTCTATTTTATTAGTTTTATTTTACATATCGTTATTTCTCTTTAACTTGTTGTAATATTTGTTTCTAGATAACGTTCGATGAACGTCGCGGTGCCGAAATAGACTACTTGAAACGATACGCCACGGCTTGGCACAAAGCCAAACAGGATCCAACGGCAGTGAAATTGGACGCGTTCCGATGTGAACATCCGCAATTTGACGCCTTAGTCGAAGGTGAGGCTTGATATCTTTGTGATATGGCTATTACCGCAGTAGAAATGTTGTGGTCTACTTTGAAATTATGTGCTATTCATTTATTTCCGTGACTTATATGCATCTTTTGTTTCGTGAGGTTGATATGCTTGTAGTTGTCTGTGTGTTTGAATGGGTAAGCTGATTCCCGGTGCCTAGACAAATTTTTGGCACTCGTGTACACTAAACGTCTATATACAGTAATCCACAATGAATGATGTATACAACAGCTTAGAGTGGAGGTTCGGGCAGCGCAGCTCCCGTCTTAGTGGTATGCGTTAGTGTTTAGCTCTACACAAAATAGGAAGCTTAGACTAAGGCTTAGGATATCGATAGCAGTATAGATATGTTCACTTCTTGGGTTAATGTAGAGGTTTATTGTACACTAGTGCCAAATTTTATAGAATACTGTAATTGCTTCTTTTTGATTTGCCGTGGTTGAATGTCATAAATTTTAATTTACGAGTCTAATAAAAGTATAATTACTTTTTTTAAAAAACATGTTTAATATTGTAGCTTTAATTCCAACGGTCCGATGTTTCGCTTTGGATTTATACATACATATTTGGGATCATATGTTCAACCTGAAGCACTGTTCGTTATGTGAACCTACAAAGTGTCAACTTTGGCATATAAGTCGTTTTTTAATTTCACATCAATAGAATAAACGACATAACAATTATTTCAACCGCCTTTTCTCAGTGCCACGTTAGTCCCATAATGATTTTATATGTGTCGAGCAACATTTATTTGCTTGGAGCAAAAAACGACAATAGTTAGATAGTTTTCGAAAACATTTATTTAGCATTGTGCCTTTCATTTAATATCTTTTGTTGCAGAGCACGGCGCGCCGGACGTTGAAACTTCGAGAGCCTTGTATTCGGGCGTGCTTCGGGACAATATGATCGGTTTGTTTGCCCATTTCTCTTAGTTTTAGTGCTGTCTTAGATGATTTTAATAGTAATAATAATGTACAATAATATTTCGTTTAAGATCAGGCAGTTATCAGTTGTTCGACGGTAATAATTATCCTTTAATAATGTGTATTCACCGGCTCTTATCTTTTGCCCAGTAGCCCCAAGTGTACGCCAACTGCTAATTTTTAAGGGGGGGCTCGTTCGGTTATTGGTGTTTTCTATCCTGCCGTCCTGAATACTTTTATATACGGACGCATTCTGCGTCTTCTTTATCGTAGGTATGGCAATAATAATAATTGTGCTTACGAGTGCTGCTTCTCAGCGTTCCACTGGGTGCACATTTTGTCCACGTTTTGACTTCTGTGATCAATTATTGTACATTTGGTTGAAAACCGCTGCCCATAGCCAAGTAGAGCGCAATGGTCGCATATAGTTGTTAGCTGTTAAATTACGTAGTGGGTTGCTAATAGCTTTCTGTGTTTTTATATTTATACACTATTCATTGCAAGAAATAGCACATTAAATATCTAACCAACGTCATTAAAATGGTGTTAGTAATAATTATAGCTTGCCGAGTTTAAGTATTATTGCAATCCGATTAATAGTAATCATGGAGACGGTAGGTAGACGTATAATCGTTGATCGATTTGATAATAATGTGTAGGGATAAATGATTTCGAATCAGTTTAGATCGTAGTGATTATCAGTGGTATCAGGTATGTGGAATTTCGTTACACTTGCCGATTGCGGCGGTTGTTATTTTAATTATAATACTTTTTTGCAGCAATTCAAATCGAACTCGATCAAAGACACGATGTAGAAAACCAACAAAGAACAAGTTTCGAAAAGAAAGTGCCTCGTAAGTTGCTTTTTCTTTAAAGAAAGTTGAATTTGTGATGGCGATGATGACTTACATTAATATTTTACAATATATATACTGTGTAATGATTTCGTCGTGATCAAAATTGGTCGAATTTAGTTGTGCTTCGATATTACTGTAACAGACATGAGGCTGCATACACTGTGGTGAGGATTAATTTATCACCTGACGATGCAGAATGGATCTGCCATATTTCTAAAATGGTGAAACGCGTAGGGTCTCAGAATATTTTCTTAGTCAAACTAGTTTTCAGCCGGTTTGGAAACTCGGCTTATTCCTTAGTTGTCACCGAGCACATTTTGGGCCAAACTATAATGAACCCAGAATGAACATGGAGCGAGCAGCGGTCATTTTTGTTTCACGAAACATCTAAGTTTTTTACAACAGCAACAATAAATTTTTGGCTTCGAATGTCTATTGTAAAGTAAAATGGAAGCTAATATAATTAATCGTACAACACTATAATTTTACTACGCTGTTTAGGTTACAGTTTACCAGTTTGATTTATAGTCAACTATTTATGCATCTTGTCTCGTCGCCAAGGTTGTGAATTCTGAGTGTTGAAGATGTAATTAATGTTAGCTGTCGGCCCACAGCTTAAATAATGACAAAAGCTGCACGCCATTGTACGCAGCTATTGTGATTTATAGTCAACTATTTATGCATCTTGTCTCGTCGCCAAGGTTGTGAATTCTGAGTGTTGAAGATGTAATTAATGTTAGCTGTCGGCCTACAGCTTAAATAATGACAAAAGCTGCACGCCATTGTACGCAGCTATTGTGATTTATAGTCAACTATTTATGCATCTTGTCTTGTCGCCAAGGTTGTGAATTCTGAGTGTTGAAGATGTAATTAATGTTAGCTGTCGGCCCACAGCTTAAGTAATGACAAAAGCTGCACGCCATTGTACGCAGCTATTGTGATTTATAGTCAACTATTTATGCATCTTGTCTCGTCGCCAAGGTTGTGAATTCTGAGTGTTGAAGATGTAATTAATGTTAGCTGTCGGCCCACAGCTTAAATAATGACAAAAGCTGCACGCCATTGTACGCAGCTATTGTGATTTATAGTCAACTATTTATGCATCTTGTCTCGTCGCCAAGGTTGTGAATTCTGAGTGTTGAAGATGTAATTAATGTTAGCTGTCGGCCCACAGCTTCAATAATGACAAAAGCTGCACGCCATTGTACGCAGCTATTGTGATTTATAGTCAACTATTTATGCATCTTGTCTTGTCGCCAAGGTTGTGAATTCTGAGTGTTGAAGATGTAATTAATGTTAGCTGTCGGCCCACAGCTTAAGTAATGACAAAAGCTGCACGCCATTGTACGCAGCTATTGTGATTTATAGTCAACTATTTATGCATCTTGTCTCGTCGCCAAGGTTGTGAATTCTGAGTGTTGAAGATGTAATTAATGTTAGCTGTCGGCCCACAGCTTAAATAATGACAAAAGCTGCACGCCATTGTACGCAGCTATTGTGATTTATAGTCAACTATTTATGCATCTTGTCTCGTCGCCAAGGTTGTGAATTCTGAGTGTTGAAGATGTAATTAATGTTAGCTGTCGGCCCACAGCTTAAGTAATGACAAAAGCTGCACGCCATTGTACGCAGCTATTGTGATTTATAGTCAACTATTTATGCATCTTGTCTCGTCGCCAAGGTTGTGAATTCTGAGTGTTGAAGATGTAATTAATGTTAGCTGTCGGCCCACAGCTTAAATAATGACAAAAGCTGCACGCCATTGTACGCAGCTATTGTACAACGAGGATAAAATCACTCTATCAAAGCTTTTCCTTTTCAAACTTATGTTATAGTGTCAATGTCGGTTCGAAATTTGAAAACGCTCATCGGCAGATTGTACAAAACTGATCCACGTCATCTACGTCTGGTCTATCATTCAACCGAAAACGTAAGTATATAATCCAATGATAATAAAATGATTTTAATTATTGTTTTGCCAAATTACATTCAACTTCGACATAGCTTACATTCTTTGATTTCGCCGATCCGACAGTTGTTTATATTATTTTAATTGGGAAGACTGCGACACTGTTCGTCATTACGATGCATTCCACCCGGCTACAGCTCTCACTCTCGATTGTTGGAAATGTTTTCAGAGCGTAGTGAAACGTAGTGGATATTGTGTGTTGCAGGGGTGAAATCTTTTAAATTCCGTCTGTGTGTGTGTGACCGGCCATAAGTCGGGAACATCTTAACCGATTTTCATGACCTTGGACTCATTCGAACCGGCATAGTCGATTTATCCTGTACAACCCCGAGCGTTTTTGATTTGGGATCTGGTTCCGGGGTTAGGGGTCAAAATGTGCGGTTTTTTGCCCCATTTTAGTACCCTTCACGGAAGCAAGGTTATTTTTATCTTAACTATCGATTTTTTCTGGATGGTTTTATTTTATAGTAAAATGATAAATGCCGAGCCTTTTTTTGTTTTTCGATCAAGGCTGCGGTTCTGGATTTATGGAGTTTGAACTACGGGGGTATGGTGCCCCAATGGTTCCTCGACCCAAAATTTGAAAATTTGTTCTGACGTCTTGGGCGACTGATAAGTTTTGTCTGTGGATTTTCGGGCATGGGAAACTCATTGCCGGTGCCGGCTTTGCTCTGCGACGGATGGTTCCATGGGTACCCCGGTTTTTTTGCCCCATGGTTCGGGGTTAGAGCTCAAAATGAGGGAGTTTTAGTACCCTTCACAGAAGCAAGGTTATTTTTATCTTAACATTCGAATTTATTTCTTTGATTGGTATTATTTCATAGTAAAATGATAAATAACGATGCCTCATTGTTTTTCGATTAAGGCGCCGGTTCTGGAGTAATGGGGTTTGAGGTACCCTCGTGGTTCCTCGACCCAAAATTTGAAAATTTGTTCCGACGTCTTGGGCGGCTGATAAGTTGCACCTAGGGGTTTTGGGGCATGGGAAACTCATTGCCGGTGTTAGTTTTGTTGTAACTTGTGCTGATATTGTGTAATGTCCATATATAGCATATCGACGAATGCTATCGAAAGCTGATTTGATGTGCACACAAAAGGCGTAGGCGTAAGTGTACCTATTCTTCACTACGTTCTGCAATCTCGGTAGAGTTACTATGACTCTCTGTCCGCAACCACCACCCCAACCCAGTGTCCCGAAAATGCGCGGTGAACAGCATCGATCTGGAAAACAGGTACATCATGGAGCAAACGTGGTTTATCTGGACAACATGTGTCGTGTCACAGATCACCAGTTTGGGTTTGCATGGCAAACGCGAATTTTCTTATACATTTCGCAAAAGGCCATCAGAAACTACTTTTGGGCAACCTGACGGTTAATAATTGCTCTGAAAACTTTCTATTAAAAGCATGGTTTAAATGGAAGACTAGAGTGGTATCAATGGCGTGGATTGGAAATGCGTCGAATAATTCGTAAATCCGTTCAGTAGAATAAACGATTTTTGAGGTCCTTATTCCAGTGCTCCATCGTTGAGCCGACTATGACTGAGCGTCTTATACTGAGCTGATTGCAAAAACGTGACGTCTTTTCGAGCTGAGTCATTGCGTAAAACGTCTCAAGTATTTTATACTGTACAGAATAGGTATGAACTTTTTCGTAACTGTTCGAACTGCGATCGAGTAAATTATTTTGTTTTTCATAAAGTGTTGAATGATTGCAAGAAATATTGTTAGCTCACTTCTGGCAGCTCGGTCAACCATTTTATTTATAAGATTACTAGCGCTGAACACTGCCTACGTCCGGGACCCGTCTTCAGCCTGCGCTAGTTCACGGCCACTGGCCATCGGTCAGCGAGGTCTTCGCTTCTCATGCGGAGCGATAGCTAACGCAACGTTATGTTGTTAAGCTCAATCTCTATCTCTATACAGTAACCAAGCTAAAAATGCAACATGCCGTTGCTTGCCCAAGCTTATGAAATACTCAATAAAACATTACTCAAATACATTCGGAGGTTCAAAGCCTATGACCCAATAAGAAAGCTAGAAAAAACGAAAAATAAAACATAGTCATGGGTAAACCAGTCCAATGAATCAAAAGTTACATGACCCAATAATCAATCCAGAGAAATGAAAAACCATGCACTTGTTTATGAGATATTCAACAAAAATAGGACGCTAATCCATACAAGGGTTTAAAAGTTATGACCAACCAACCAACCAGAAAAAAAACGAAAAATAAAACATAGCCATGGGTAAACCAGTCCAATGAATCAAAAGTTACATGACCCAATAATCAATCCAGAGAAATGAAAAAACATGCCCTTGGTTAACCCAGCTTATGAGGTATTCAACAAAAATATGACGTGAATCCATACAAGGGTTTAAAAGTTATGACCAACTAACCAACCAACAGTTAGTACATGTAATTTTGTGACCGAGCACCAGAAGGACCAGACAGATTCCTTATGTTTAAATATCTGCAAAATAGTTAGCTTATCTAAATCGTATATTAGACCAGTATTGCGAATAAAAAAGTCCCCAATTATTGAGAACAATCTTTTGCGACATAGTTTATAGATTCCTTATGTTTAAATATCTGCAAAATAGTTAGCTTATCTAAATCGTATATTAGACCAGTATTGCGAATAAAAAAGTCCCCAATTATTGAGAACAATCTTTTGCGACATAGTTTATTGCCAATTATTTAATGAATTTTCTTTATTAAATTCGATTGGAATGAGCGAGCGAACCGTGGAACGAGAATTTTCAATTTTAGCTCCGGAGGGTGGGTTGAGGAAGTCCTGTCTGTGTGTGTCGCACCTGGATCTCGATGAATATGTGATTTTGATGAAGATAGTTCATTCGAACCGCAATGGTCGATTTAGTTATAGTGACGGAGCCCGATTTTTGAATTTTTCCCGTGGGAAAAGTTATTGGGCAAAATGACGTCGTTTTGGCCCATTTTTCGGGCACCCCTCCAGTTTTTGCGACTTTTCTCAATAAGTAAACGAGGTATCCGCAAACTAAAAGGCCTATTCCATGTAGCTTTACCAGGGCTTTCCAATGATATATAACAAGCTTTTCAACTACTTCCCAATCTGGAGTATATAAGCTTATAGTTGGCGCCAAATTTCATATTTGGTGAAAAGTCGTGGGAAATGCACGTAAATGTGTGTTTTTTGTTGCCTTTAGTGTCTTATATGGGATTTTCTGGGCAGATAAACTCATTTGCAGTGTTAAAATATTGTTGGGCAAATATTTTTTACACTTCTGGTTCATGCTTGGCATAAAAAATGACCTTTCCAAAATTTTGGGTGAGAAGTCGTGGGAAAAGCACCCGAATGTGTGTTTATTGTTGGTTTTAGTGTCGGATTTTTCTGGGCCGAGAAGCTCATTGCGAGTGTCAAAAATATTGTGTGGCAAATATTTTTCACACTTCTGCTTCGAGGGATTGTTCTCACCACTCGAATTCTGGCTCGCAAGCGAGCTTCACTAGTAACCAATGTTGCGGTACGAAATTTGGTTTCCATTGCCACTTTACAAGGTGCGCATTGAGTTTACGTTGTCAAAACAATTCAAGATTCATAAAATTTACCTCTTCAAAAAGTAGTGATTTATAAATTTCAGCACTATCTAATGTCTTTTTAATTCTTGTAAAATAAAGTCAATTATTGTAGGAAAATGTTATGGTTTTGAAAATAGCTGTCACGGGGCCCTTAATGTTGTATTATTTGTGCATTATTGCCTATCTGGGATTTTGAACCGGGCTCAGGAAAACTCAGTTTGGAACCTACATACAACACCCACCACATTTTACTGCCGCTTTTACATCGAGTGAGCAACGAAGGAGCAGCAACCTATCAAAAACAAATTGTAAAATTTCATAATAAAACTCCATAAGCAAGTTGCGAGCGAGCAGCGGTCAATTCTGGCGAGTACTCTGGCTTTCCCAAACTGCCTCCAACTTGTTTGATAGGGAAGCGAATTGGGGCCGCTAGGTTGAACCGGAGAGCACCTGGGAGGCGAGAAATTAGGTTTCCGCCAGGTCGAATTGGGGACCCACTGATGAACTGGAGAAATGAAAAATGGCGTTTTCTAGCCGCGTAGGGCAAAAATTTCATGATCTTTTGAGTCCAATAAGGAATAACTGGCATAATTTTTTTGTCTCGTAGATAAAAAGTGACCTATATTTAGTCGTGCAGAAAAATAATATACCTGGGGCGTAGCGGAACTGGTTGATGTCGAAACACCTGAGGGCACCCCTCCTTGGCAAAGTCAGGTACGTACTGAAGAATACCATTAAACCTAGACCAGCCACACTCACTTCATTTTTTTTCGCTGCCCGGCAGCGACTAGTATTAATGGTTATTGCTGATTGCATGATTTTAGCCCGATATTACGTTCACACTAGATCACGATACAAGACCGATTTCATACTATTCGGTTGAAAACGGCGATCGTATAGCTGTTGAGTCTACGCATGGAACTACAGCCGTGGATCGTGGCGTTTTTGATGGGACCTTGAGAAATGGTTATCTGTGAGGGTGCACCGATTTTTGTCGAATATGGATCACTCATGTTCCTGGGCACAGCGGACTATTTGCATCATAAAGCCAAATTGCACAGTCTGAAATATGATGTTTTAAGCGTTCAAAGATAAGCACCGGTACATTGTTCGCTAAATTAAATGCATGCTAACATTTTCGATTTATTAATATTTTAACGCATTCGGAATGTGTTAAGTTATAATTCGCAAACAATTGATTCTCGTTTATATGAAAACGATCGAAATCGAACAAACGTCGTTCGATTTCAGAGCACTTTATTTTGATTGTCATATTGTGATTGCAGTGGTTCGTTAGAATGCTTTCTCAAACATCGAGTGCTGGAAGTGAAATTGTAATATTTATAGTTTGAAGAGCAGTGTTGAGATTTTTTGCTAGAATCGTTGTTTATAATATGCCACGTGACAAATCTCGATGATTACAATTATTGTCATGTAATGGTTCCAATATGTATGGTCGTCCTTTAGGGCCTGTAAGGCCGTGGAAACGCACATACAAGTTTTTTTGTATAAAATATTACCTTTTCTCACATTAAAATAATATTGTCTTACAGTTACCGACAGAAATAATTGCACATTTTGCGTGAAAAATTCACGAACGGCAATTGAACAGCAGTTTTCTCGAAAACAATTTGCTTTTATTTCTGTCCACAACTGTACATGAATTGCTTTGGTCCCGAGATAAATTCTTATATATAAAGTATTATATTTTGTGACACTAAAATAATATTGATGATGATGATCAAGTAGTTTGATGTCAGATCCACGTTGATGACCAGGATAATCGCCAACATGTTACTCCGACCAGATTGTTTTTATTGGTAGTTGTACGCAACGTAGAAAAGGTCTGTTTTGAGCTTATTCCGAAATGCAGTAAAAGATTGAGCAGCACAGCGAGTGTCCACTGAAAGACTATTCCATATTGTTGGTTAGCTTGATCGAAACCTGTTGCATGTTCGCAAAGGAATCTCAAGTCGACCCTCATTGAAGAGTCTATCGGATAAGTAGTAGTGTATTTGGCAGCTCAGCAGTTCAGATGCACATCCGTGTAAACTTTGGATGACAATGCAGACAACCTTGTAAGCAATGCGTTGTTGCAAGGCTTGCCAATGTAATTCCTTCATGACAGGAGTAATTCGGTCAAAACGACGTGTGTGATATTACGGGCAGCGGTGTGCAGCACTTATTTAATAGGTTCAAGAGACGCCAGTGGCATGTTGCAATAAATGGAGTTGCAATAATCAATACGCGAAATAACGAATGATCGTATGATTGTAGTTACCGTTTCACGATTAAGGTGCTGTCGTATATTCCTAATTTCGGCTAGCTGCCAGGAATATATTCGTCTCACATTCAGAATCAGCCGTTGAAATGTCAGTTTTTGATAAATTGTTACACCAAGAAATTTGATGTTGTCAACTGGGGATAAGCAAAGTCCATCAACCGTTATCTGGCATGCAGACACGTCAATGCTGGAATTTCTGTTTATAACAGTGAACACCGATTTAGAAGCATTTAATTAGGCGATTGTCCCTTAGCCAACATACGGCTGAATCAATTGTTCGATGTAGTAGCAGGAACTGATCTACGTAGCCAGCGATGTCAAATGGGACGTATAGGACGATGTCATTGGCGTAAATTATAACACAACAGCCGCCATTCATTAGTAATTCTGCCAGTGGTGCGGTGTAAATGTTGAACAAGGTAGGACCGAGGACCCTGCCCTGGGGAACGCCAAACATTGACAATCTAGAAGATGACGATTGTCCGTCGACAGTGACGCGACTGGAACGATTTCGAATATAACTTTCTAACCATGCCAGACATTTGCCTCCGAACCGAAAATGATGTAATCAAGACATCAAAATATCATGATCGACGGTATCAAAAGCGGCTGAAAGATCAAACGCTACAAGGGCTGTAGCTTTGCCACGCGACAAATTATCACGTATATATCGCTGATCAAGCAGAGTAACAGAGACTCAGTTGAATGGGGGGCCTGTAAGCGAAATGTGTAACTGGCAATGGTAGGCGATGAAAGTGTTTGTTTAGTAATATAATGTTCAATTATCTTAGACACAATCGAGAGGTTTGCAACTGGTCGAAAATTAGACAAATAATGAAGGACCCAGCGATAATTGTTTCAGCAGTGGAGTTACTATGGAACATTTCTCTCTATCAGGCATTTCGCCCATAGTCACCGATAAATTCACCAGCATAGTAATTGATAAGCTTGGTAAGAATATTGTCCAGTTAAGAATTGCGAACAGCCATTGAACAGTTAATTTTTCGCCAAAAAATTGCATTTATTTCTGTATGGGAATTGTACGGGAATTGCTTTGGTCCCGAGTTTCAACTGCTTTCTTTGTTTACCAACATACATTTATCTACAAAAATCAGTGGTCAACTATTCAGATTTGATTTCGTATGAATTTTATTGCTGCAACGCTACGAAGGCTGTTAGCTGGCTAAAAATTCTCCAAAATGAAATTTAATGTTCATAACTTGGATTTCTTCCATGTTATTATGGTATTACCTGGGTGTCACAAATTTTTTCAGTGTAGCGTTATACAGTCACAACCAAAAATAATTGCAATCGAAAACAATCGAAGTCGATCGCAATTTCCTTTAACCGCAATCGATCGAAATTTCCTTTAACCGCAATCGATCTAAATTTCCTTTAACCGCAATCGATCGAAATTTGGTTTAATCGAAAATAATTCAAATCTTGCAATTTTTATACATATCTAATTATGTAAAGTCGAAACGGATCGAGATTTCGTTTAGTCGAAATCGATCGAGATTTTGCTTAATCGAGATCGATCGAAATCTCGATCGATTATTTTGTAAATATTTATGGGCGTGACTGTATTTCTCGGAGTTATTGGTGCCAAATGCGGTCATAAAGAAGGATTTTTCGATTAGTTTAGTTAATTGATCCATCGTTTGAAAATTTTAAAATAATTGCGTTTGTATTATGACTTCTAATATGGTACTTCTTACCGCTGGGTATTTACCATAGGTGTGTACAGACATCAATTCAGCATTAAAACTGTGATCCCTTTTTGAGCTTTGCGACAAATGCTAACGTGGGCATTATATCATAGCAGGCTATGTCCTGAATATTGCCATCGACGACAGGCAGTTGTAGATAACAGTTACCAAACAACAAAAATTTAGCTGAATGTAATTTTCAAATTATTACTAATCCTAAGATAAATCATGCTGCTGGCTTGTTGCAATATACAGTATTGAACGCAATGTTTACTTCAGCACATATAAGTTGAGAACCGATTGGCGGAATTTCCTTGATTTTTACCATTTGAATGCGATAATTGAGTGGCACATACAAGAAAATTTATTTGCCTGTATGCCTCTTTGTTTGCAAAAATCGGTTGAACAAATCATTATTTTGGGCCAAAATAAGTTGATATTAAGACGTTATAACTTAGGGGTAAGCATATGGCGTTAAAATTTTTTGAAGGTACATGGCAGTAATTAGAATTATATACCTGTAGTAATGATATAAACCTTCATAAAATAATAATGTTGTCTGAACCGCATATTTTGTATCAACCCTTTGGCGGTTGAGTTTGTGTTATTTATAACTTAGGAGGATTGGTTGTTACAATTAGGGTCGAACATTTATAGCACATACATCGTTGGATAGAAAGTTTGCAAAATAAATATCGCAGTAACAATCTCTTCTCCAGGGAAAACCTTTAGCTTTTGGGAAATTTAGTGTAATTTTGCTGTTATCAAATATTGCTTGGAAATGGATGCTGAGTTATCATGATAAGTATTTAGGTACATATAAAAATGACGTTGCTAACCCAACGGTCTCCGAGCAGCATCTAGTGGGATTAAAACGAGATTGTGAAAACGTGGAAGACTGTGTAGCGTGGGGTGAAAGAAGATTTATGGATAGCACTAAATCAAGCTGAGTTGACAAATAAAACATTTAGTGACATAAGTGAAACAAATGCTATGCCGTTCTCGATATACTGAGCCCTAGCCTAAGCTAAGAATCGTATATGACCCATATAGTACACTTAAGTCGGGGGGCTACCATCCTCGCATCGCCGCTGCAATCTGTTCTTTTCTCTAACCTTATAATGTCCAGGTCCTAAAGGTTTTCCCTGGAGAAGAGATTGTTACTGCGATATTTATTTTGCAAACTTTCTATCCAACGATGTATGTGCTATAAATGTTCGACCCTAATTGTAACAACCAATCCTCCTAAGTTATAAATAACACAAACTCAACCGCCAAAGGGTTGATACAAAATATGCGGTTCAGACAACATTATTATTTTATGAAGGTTTATATCATTACTACAGGTATATAATTCTAATTACTGCCATGTACCTTCAAAAATTTTAACGCCATATGCTTACCCCTAAGTTATAACGTCTTAATATGAACTGATTTTGGCCCAAAATAATGATTTGTTCAACCGATTTTTGCAAACAAAGAGACATACAGGCAAATAAATTTTCTTGTATGTGCCACTCAATTATCGCATTCAATGGTAAAAAAATTAGGAAATTCCGCCAATCGGTTCTCAACTTATATGTGCTGAAGTAAACATTGCGTTCAATACTGTATATTGCAACAAGCCAGCAGCATGATTTATCTTAGGATTAGTAATAATTTGAAAATTACATTCAGCTAAATTTTTGTTGTTTGGTAACTGTTATCTACAACTGCCTGTCGACGATGGCAATATTCAGGACATAGCCTGCTATGATATAATGCCCACGTTAGCATTGCCGCAAAGCTCAATAGGGGATCACAGTTTTAATGCTGAATTGATGTCTGTACACACCTATGGTCGATAAAAAGCAGTAAGAAGTTCCAGTATTAGAAGTCATAATACAAACGCAATTATTTTAAAATTTTCAAACGATGGATCTTTAACTAAACTAATCGAAAAATCCTTCTTTATGACCGCATTTGGCACCAATTTCAGCTCCGAGAGATACAGTCACGCCCATAAATATTTACAAAATAATCGATCGAGATTTCGATCGATCTCGATTAAGCAAAATCTCGATCGATTTCGACTAAACGAAATCTCGATCCGTTTGAGATTTACATAATTAGATATGTATAAAAATTGCAAGATTTGAATTATTTTCGATTAAACCAAATTTCGATCGATTGCGGTTAAAGGAAATTTAAAGAATCAAAGATAACGGAAATTTAGATCGATTGCGGTTAAAGGAAATTGCGATCGACTATAAAAAATTTCGATTGCAATTATTTTGGTTGTGACTGTATAACGCTACACTGAAAAAATTTGTGACACCCAGGTAATACCATAATAACATGGAAGAAATTGCGAGTTATGAACATTAAATTTCATTTTGGAGAATTTTAGCCAGCTAACAGCCTTCGTAGCGTTGCAGCAATAAAACCCATACGAAATCAAATCTGAAATCAGTTGACCACTGATTTTTGTAGATAAATGTATGTTGGTAAACAAAGAAAGCAGTTGAAACTCGGGACCAAAGCAATTCCCGTACAATTCCCATACAGAAATAAATGCAATTTTTGGCGAAAAATTAACTGTTCAATGGCTGTTCGCAATTCTTAACTGGACAATATTCTTACCAAGCTTATCAATTACTATGCTGGTGAATTTATCGGTGACTATGGGCGAAATGCCTGATAGAGAGAAATGTTCCATAGTAACTCCACTGCTGAAACAATTATCGCTGGGTCCTTCATTATTTGTCTAATTTTCGACCAGTTGCAAACCTCTCGATTGTGTCTAAGATAATTGAACATTATATTACTAAACAAATGCCTTCATCGCCTACCATTGCCAGTTACACATTTCGCTTCCAGCCCCCCCATTCAACTGAGTCTCTGTTACTCTGCTTGATCAGCGATATATACGTGATAATTTGTCGCGTGGCAAAGCTACAGCCCTTTATAGCGTTTGATCTTTCGGCACTCTTGATACCGTCGACTCATGATATTTCAATTATTTGATTACATCATTTTCGGTTCGGAGGCAAATGTCTGGCATGGTTAGAAAGTTATATTCGAAATCGTTCCAGTCGCGTCACTGTCGACGGACAATCCAGTCATCTTCTTACGATATTCAATGTTTGGCGTTCCCCAGGGCAGGGTCCTCGGTCCTACCTTGTTTAACATTTACACCGCACCACTGGCAGAATTACTAATAAATAGCGGCTGTTGTGTTATAATTTACGCCAATGACATCGTCCTATACGTCCCATTTGACATCGCTGGCTACGTAGATCAGTTCCTGCTACTACATCGAACAATTGATTCAGCTCTTTACTGGCTAAGGGACAATCGCCTAATTAAATGCTTCTAAATCGGTGTTCACTGTTATAAACAAAAATTTCAGCATTGACGTGTCTGCATGCCAGATAACGGTTGATGGACCTTGCTTATCCCCAGTTGACAACATCAAATTTCTTGGTGTAACAATTTATCAAAAACTTGACATCAAAACGGCTGATTCTGAATGTGAGACAAATATATTCCTGGCAGCTAGCCGAAATTAGGAATATACGACAGCACCCTTAATCGTGAAACGGTAACTACAATCATACGATCATTCGTTATTTCGCGTATTGATTATTGCAACTCCATTTATTGCAACATGCCACTCTTTTATTACTTGAACCTATTAAATCAGTGCTTACCGCTGCCCGTAATATCACACACGTCGTTTTGACCGAATTACTCCTGTCATGAAGGAATTACATTGGCAAGCCTTGCAACAACGCATTGCTTACAAGGTTATCCGTTTTGTCATCCAAAGTTTACACGGATGTGCATCTGAACTGCTGAGTTGCCAAATACACTACTACCTTATCCGATGAGCCTCTTCAATGAGGGTCAACTTGAGCATTTTTAGCGAACATGCAACAGCTTTCGATCATGCGGACCAACAATATGGAATAGTCTTTCGCTGTGCTGCTCAATCTTTTACTGGATTTCGGAAAAAGCTCAAAGCAGAACTTTTCTATGTTGCGTACACCTACCAATTAAAACAATCTTATTGGAGTAGCATGTTGGCGATTATCCTGGGTCAACGTGGATCTGACATCAAATTACTTCATCATCATCATCAATATTATTTTAGTGTCACAAGATATAATACTTTATATATAAGAATTTATCTCGAGACAATTAAAGCAATTCATGTACAGTTGTGGACAGAAATAAAAGCAAATTGTTTTCGAGAAAACTGCTGTTCAATTGCCGTTAGTAAACTTTTCACGCAAAATGTGCAATTATTTCTGTCGGTAACTGTTGTAAGACAATATTATTTTAATGTGAGAAAAGGTAATATTTTATACAAAAAAACTTGTATGTGCGTTTCCACGGCCTTACAGGCCCTAAAAAAACAAACAATACATATTGAAGCCGAGTTACATGACAATAATTGTAATCATCGAGATTTGTCACGTGGCATATTATAAACAACGATTCTAGCAAAAAATCTCAACACTGCTCTTCAAACTATAAATATTACAATTTCACTTCCAGCACTCGATGTTTGAGAAAGCATTCTAACGAACCACTGCAATCACAATATGACAATCAAAATAAAGTGCTCTGAAATCGAACGACGTTTGTTCGATTTCAATCATTTTCATATAAACGAGAATCAATTGTTTGCGAATTATAACTTAACACATTCCGAATGCGTTAAAATATTAATAAATCGAAAATGTTAGCATGCATTTAATTTAGCGAACAATGTCTTAAGATACTTTTTGAACGCTTAAAACATCATATTTCAGACTGTGCAATTTGGCTTTATGATGCAAATACGTCCGCTGTGCCCAGGAACATGAGTGATCCATATTCTATTTTTTAAAGTAGCCCCTTCACAGAATAACCATTTCTCAAGGTCCCATCAAAAACGCCACGATCCACGGCTGTAGTTCCATGCGTAGACTCAACAGCTATCCGTTCGCCGTTTTCAACCGAATAGTATGAAATCGGTCTTGTATCGTGATCTAGTGTGAACGTAATATCGGGCTAAAATAGTGCAATTAGGCAATAACCATTAATACTAGTCGCTGCCGGGCAGCGAAAAAATGAAG